>PVIY010003609.1:0-111160 GCA_004026745.1 Myrmecophaga tridactyla
GAAAGAAAGAAGGAAGGAAGGGAGGGAGGGAGGGAGGGAGGAAGGAAGGAAGGAAGGAAAGAAGGAAGGAGGGAACAAAGAAAGAAAGGAAGGAAGGAAGGAAGGAAGGAGGGAACAAAGAAAGAAAGGAAAGAAAGAAGGAAGGAAGGAAGGAAGGAAGGAAGGAAGGAAGGAAGGAAGGAAGGAAGGAAGGAAGGAAGGAAGGAAAGAAGGAAAAAGACAAGAGGGAGAGATATGGATGAGGGCACAGAATTGAAAAGTGTTAGTAAGGGTAAATTAAAGGATAAAAAGAAAAACAGGGAGAAAAAAATTAGAATCTGAGACATAAAACCAAAGAATAAGATGGTAGATTCAAGAACTGCCTTTAGAGTATAACTGTGAATGTTAACGAACTAAACCCACCAAGTAAGATATAGATTGGCAGAATAGATTAAAAAATATGACCTATTTATATGATGTTTACATGAGATTCATCTTAGACCTAAGGATAAAAACAGATTGAAAGTGAAAGGATGGAAAAAGGTATTCTTTTTCTATAAGAAATTATAACCAAACTATAACCAAAACAAAGGAGCTGTCGCTATAGTAATATCAGTCAAAATAAATTTTTAATGCAAAGATGTCATAAGAGACAAGGAAGGTCATTACATATTAATAAAAAGGATAATTCACCAAGAAGAAATAACAATCATAAATGCTTATGCACCCAAAGAGCTCCAATGTACATGAGGCAAACACTGGCAAAATTGAAGGGAGCTATAGATATTTCAACAATAATAGTGGGAAACTCCACTACACCACTCTTTTCTATAATAGAACACCCAAACAGAGGATCAATAAGGAAACAGAGAACCTAAATAATATGCTTAATGAACTAGACATAACAGATATATATAAATCATTGTACCAGGATACATATTAAACACGAGGATATATATTTTTCTCCAGTTCTCATGGAACATTTTTCAGGATAGATCATATTCTGTTACACAAAATAGGGTTTAACAAAATTTAAAAGACTGAAATTATTCAAAGCACTTTCTCTGGCCATAATGGAATGGAGCTGGAAATTGTTAACCACCAAAGAACCAGAACTTTCACAAATACATGGCGATTAAATACACTCTCCAAAGAAGAACCTGCAAGAGAAATCGGCAAATATCTTGCGAACACATCACTAGTATCACAACAAAACAAGAGGTAAATAATTAGAGGTAGACAAGAATTAAGGGGAATTTTGGATTTTCTCTTTGGTGTGTGTGCTTCTATCGATTATTCTTCTCTTTGGAGTAATGAAAATTGTCTAAAATTGAGAATGATGATGATTGTACAACTAAGTAAGGCTACTGTGAAACATGATGGTTTATTTTGGACAGAATATATGCCATATGAATATATCTCAACACAACCTGCATATTAAAAATAAATAAATAAACAGAAAAAATTAAATGCAGCTAGAAATCAGTGACAGAGGGAGATACAGAAAATAAATATGTGAGAATTAAACAATACAATTGTTTTAGTTTGCTAAAGCTGATGAAATGTAATATACCAGAAATGGATTGGCTTTTATAATGGAGTTTATTAACTTACAAGTTTACAGTCCTGAGGGCATGAAAATGTCCAAGGCACCCACAGCATGATAACTTCTCCCTGAAGACTTCAACTGGCAATCTTCATCATCTGTCACGTGGCCAGGCGTAAGGCAGGATGTGCTGGTCTCTCCCTTCTCTCCGGGGTTTCACTGCTTCCAACATCTGCCTTCAGTTTCTTCCTCACTGAGCTTGTGGGTGTCCTTGTCCCTCAACTTCTCTGGCTTTTCTCTTTTTTAGCTTCTCAATGTTTCATCTCTTAACTTCTCTGGGGCTTTTGTTCTGTGCCTTCTCTTTGATTTTTAATCTCTTATGAAAGACCCCAGGAAGAGGATTAAGACCCACCCTAAATGAGGTGGGTCACCTCTACTTAAATTAAAATCCTACTCACCAAAATATCCTACTTATAGGAAAAGAGTAGCATTAAGAACATGATCTTTTCTGGATTACATACACCTTCAAACTATCACAACAGCTAAATGACGAATGGTTCAAAGAAGAAATCACAAAGGAAATTAGGAAATATCTTGAAGTTAAGGAAAACAAGAATACAACATAACCAAATGTATGAGATGCAACAAAGGAAATGCTCAGATGAAAATGTATAACTGTAAACGCTTATATTAGAAAAGAAGAAAGATCTCAAACCAGAGATCTAAACTCGTACCAAGAGGACCTAGGAAAGGATTAATAAGAAAACTCCAAAGTGAGCAGAAGGAAGGTAATAACAAGAATACAGTGGAAACAAATGAAAGAGAAAATAGAAAAACAATAGGGAAAATCAATGGAAACCAAAAGTTGGTTCTTTGAAAAGATCAATACAATTAAAAAACATTTAGCTAGACAACAAATTAAAAAGAACAGATGCAGGTAAAAAAAAATCAGAAATAACCAGGAGTATGTTGCTATTTACATGAATAAAACAGATAATAATGGGATATTATGAACATCTGTATACCAACAAATTAAATAAACTAGATGTAATGGACACATTCCTAAAAAAAATAACATGCAAATTACCTAAACCGACTCGAGAAGAATTAGAAAATTTCAACAGACCAATAACAAGGAAAGAGAATTAATCAGTAATTGAAAACCTTCCAACAAAGAAAGTCCAGGATGAGAGGTTTCACTGATGAACTGTGCAAAGAATTAACACCAATCTTGTCCAAATGCTTCCAAAAACTTGAAGAGAGGGAATATTTCCTGACTTCTTCTATGAGTGCAGCATCACCCTAACACCAAGACAGATAAAAATACCACAAGAAAAAGAAAATTACCCAGATCTTTATGAATACATGGATATAAAGTACTAGCAAACTGAATCCAATAGCACATTAAAGAATTATATGACATGATCAAGTGAATTTATCCAAAGTATGGAGTGACAGTTCAACTTTAGAAAATCAATTAATGTAACACACCCCATTAGCAGCTTGCAAAGGAAAAATCTACATGATTTTTCTAATTGGTGCAGAAAAGGCATTTGACAAAATCCAGCATCTCTTCTGGATGATTACTTTATTACTAGTTTTATTACTTTAAAAACTAGTAATAGAAAGAAACTTCATCAACATGATTAAGACCAGGAACAAGGCAAGGATGTTGCTATCACAGTTCCTATACAACATCGTACTGGAAGTGCTAGCCATAGCAATTAAGCAAGGAAAAGAAATAAAAGACATCCAAATTGTAAAGGAAGAAATAAAGCAACTTGTATTCACAGAAGACGCTCCTCTCTATATATAGAAAATCCCAAAGAATGTACAAGAACACTAATTCAAACACAAATGAATTCAACAAAGTGACAGGATACAGATCAATACACAAAAATCAGTGTTGTTTCTATATTCCAGCAAGGAAATATGTGAAAAAAGAAATCAAGAAAACAAGTACACTTTTAATAGCAGCTAATATATTAAAATATTTATGGATAAGTTTAACTAAGGATATAAAGGATTTGAACATCAAAAACTAAAGTTCATTACTAAAAGAAAATAACGAAGACAAATACATGAAAAAATATTCTACATTGTTGACTGGAAGACTTAATATCATTAAGATGTCATACTAGTCAAGGTGATTTATAGATTTAATGCAATCTTAATCAAAAGTTCAATAGCCTTCTTCACAAAATGAAAAGGTAATTATCAAATTCATGTGGAAGGCTAAGAAACCCTGAGTAGCCAAACTTATCCTATAAAGAACAAAGTTGGAGTGCTCACACTTCCTGATTTCAAAACTTAGCCAAACTTATCCTATAAAGAACAAAGTTGGAGGGCTCACACTTCCTGATTTCAAAACTTAGCCAAACTTATCCTATAAAGAACAAAGTTGGAGGGCTCACACTTCCTGATTTCAAAACTTATCATAAATACAAAAATCAAAGCAGTGTGGTACTGGCACAATGACAGACAAAAAGATTAATGAAATAAAACTGAGATACAGAAGTAAACCCACAGGTCTATGGCCGATTTTGACAAAGGTGCTAAGTCTACTCATGGGGAAGGAATAGCCTCTTCAACAAATCAGGCTCAGAAAACTTGATATTCACATGCAAAAGAATGAAAGTTCATCCTTACCTCAGAACACAGACAAAAACTAATTCTAAATAGATTAATAATCAAAATTTGAGACTTAACATAAGAAGTATCTTCAGAACCTTGCAGTAGGCAATGGATTCTTAGATTTTAAATACAAAAAAAAAAGACAAATAACAAGAAAAAATAGATAAGTTGTACTTCATCAACATCAAAAACTTTTGTACATCAAAGGACATTATCAAGAAAGTGGAAAAACAACCTACAGAATGGGAAAATATATTTGGAAACCACATATCTGATAAGGGTTTAATACAAAGAAATTACAAAGAACTCCTATAACTCGATGAGAAAAAGACAAAAAAAATAACAATTAAGAAGTGAACAATGTACTTGAATAGAGGATTCTCCAAAGCAGTTACACAAATAGCAAATGTGCACATGAAGAGATGCTTAATATTGTTAGCCACGAGGGAAATGCAAATCAAAACCAGTCAGATACCTCCTCATATTCACTAGAATGGCGATTATATTTTTTTTAAATGGAAAATAAGTGCAGATGCAGAGGCAGAGAAATAGGAATCTTAGTACATTGTTGGTGGCATTGTATACTGGCTTAGCTGCTGTGGAAAACAGTTGATGGCTCCTCGAAATCACAGCACTACCATACTGCCTGGCAATCACCCCTCTAGATATATACCCCAAAGTTTTGAAAGCAGGAATGTGGCCAGATATTTGTACACAAATGTTCATAGCAGTATAATTCACAATGTCCAAAAGGCTGAAGCAACTCAAGTGCACAACACCAGATGAATGGATAAATAAGATGTGATCTGTACATATAATGGAACATTATTCAGCCATAAAAATGAATGAAGC
This sequence comes from Myrmecophaga tridactyla, assembly GCA_004026745.1. Classification (NCBI taxonomy): domain Eukaryota; kingdom Metazoa; phylum Chordata; class Mammalia; order Pilosa; family Myrmecophagidae; genus Myrmecophaga; species Myrmecophaga tridactyla. The sequence continues at coordinate 5,012 of PVIY010003609.1, forward strand.
TCTAATTTTACAGGCTACAACATGGATGAAACTTGAAGACATCATGCTGAGCAAAATAAGTCAGACACGAAGTGACGGAAATTATATGAATTCATTGATATGAAATAACTAGAATATACAAACTCAGACCAGAAAATGGAATACATGCTACCCAGGGTGGGGGTGGGGAGGGAAAATGGTAGGATTATGTGTAATAGGTGCATGGTTTCTGTTTGGGGCAGTGGGAACTTTCTGGTAATGGATGGTGATAAAGCTACAGCAATGCTGTGAATATAATTAACCTCACAGAATTGTATGTTTGGGAAGGGTTGAGATGGGAACATTTATGTTGTATCTGTATTTCCACAGCTACAAAAAGAGAAGAAGGGACTAAAGAGACAACGACAATTAAATGCAATACATTATTTAGGGGTGGGCATAACAAAGGAGGAGAAAATGCCCTGTAGGACATTATAGAGCTATATGAAAAAAGTGGAATATTCACTGTACACTTTATATCAATGCTAAATTTCTTGAAGTGGATAATTATGCTTAAAGTGGTTTCATAAATGAATATCCTTCTTCTTAGGGAACATGTTTGGAAGTGTTATATTAAATGTACAAAAAACATTCCATTTATAACCTACCATAAAATATTTAGAAAATAAATAGATAGCAGATGGATAGGGAGGTAGATAGACAGATAGCAGGCAGATAGGTGGACAGACAGACAGATGATGAACAGATAGAATGCAGCAGCAAATGTGGCATTTTTAAAAGTTGGTGGATTGAGGTCTTTGGGTGGGTGGTAGGGAAGCTGGAGTTCTCTGTATGGTTTTTTAATTATTATTTTTGCAACTGTCCTGTAAGTTTAAACTTATTTTAAAATAAAAAGTTAAAAATAAGAACAGTAGATCAGAGAAGCATGTGTGCTTAAGGAGAATATGTATTCAGCTGTACCATGAAGTGTCCTATGAATGTTACGTCAAATTGGTTTACAGTATGTTCAGCTCTTCAATTTCCCTATTGATCTTCTATCTAGATGTTCTGTCCAGTATTGAATGTGGTGTGGTATTCCCACACATGAATGTAGAGCTATCTATTTATTTCTTTAAATCTATTTTCTTCATATATTTTGGGGCCCTGCTGTTAGAGGAATATATATTTATAATTGTTCTGTTCTTGTTGAATTGACTCCACTTTAGTATATAGTGACCTTCTCATTCCCTGTAAAAAGTGTTTGACTTGAAGTCTATTTTATCTGATATGAGTAGATATACCAGCTCTTGTTTGGTTAGTACGTTAGTGGCTTATGTTTTTCCATCCTTTCATTTTAAACCTACTTGTGTCTTTGAATTGAAGGTTAGTATCTTGTATACAGCATATAGTTGTGTCATGCTTTTTTATCTATTTCACCAGCTTCTATCATTTAAATAGAGAGTTTAATCTATTGATATTACACATGTAAGACTTTCTTTGCCATTTAGCTACTTGAGCATTGGAAGTCTTATACCTTTTTTTGTCTGTCAATTCTTCCATTAGTTTTCAATTCCATATTTATTTGATTTTTTGTAGTGTAGCATTTTGAGTCTTTTGTCATTTCTGTCTGGATATGTTTTTCATATATATTCTTTGTGTGTTACCATAAGGCTTAAATTTAACATGCTAAATACATAACACTCAAATTTAGTTTGATACCAACTTAACTTCAATAGTATACACATACATTGTTGCCATATCCCTTTGTCTGCCCACCTTTCTGTTGTACTTGTTAAAATTTTTGTCTTTCTGCATTGTATGTACAAAACCATAGACTTATCATTTCGTTTCATGCATTTGTGCTTTATAACCTGTAAGAAGTAAAATGTGGAGCCACATACCAAAAATACAATATAATGATACTAGTATTTATAATTACCTAAATCATTTCCTTTACCAGAGGTCTTTATTTCTTTATGCCACTTTGATCTACTGTCTAGTATCCTTTTATTCAATTCTAAAGAACTCTCTTTAGCATTGCTTGTAAGGCATCTCTAGCAGTGCCAAATTGCTCACCTTTTTGTTAAGTGGGAACGTATTTCTCTCTCCCTCATGTTTGATAGATGATCTCACCATTTATAAAATTCTTGTTTGGCAATTGTTTTCTTTCAGCACTTTAAATATTTCTCTCACTACCTTCCTGCCTCCATGGTTTCTGATGAGAAATAGGCTACTTAATCTTATTGCAACTCCTTTTTACATAATATGTCACTTTGTTCTTGATCTTGACATTGACACTTTGACTACTATTTGACTGGGTGTGGTTCTGTTGAGTTTATATTGTGTGGGTTTGTTGGGATTACTTAATGTATATATTTAGGTCTTTCATTAAATTTGGGACATTTTCTTCCATTTTTTCTTCGAATATTCTTTTTGCATCTTTCATCCCCTTTTGAGACTACTATAATAAATATATTGCTATGACCTTATGATGTTTCACAGGTCTCTTAGGTTCTGTTCACTTTTTTTTCAATATTTTTTCTTTCTGCTCCACAGCTTGAATCATTTCAATTGTCTTGTCTTCAGGTTCACTTCTTCTTTCTTCTGCCATCTCCATTCTGCTGTTGAAACATTCTAAGACATTTCTCAATTCCAGTTTCTATATTTGGTTCCTTTTTTTCAAATTTCTACTCTTTTTTGAGATGCTCATATTGTCCATTCATTGTTTTCATGATACTGTTCAGTTCTTTCTCTGTGTTTTCATTTATCTCCTTGAGAAAATTGAGGATCACTTTTTAAGACTTTGTCCAAAGCCTGGTTTTCTTTGTCGGTGGCTCTAGATTTTTATCTTGTTCCTTTGGATAGGTGGTATTTTCCTGTTTTTTTGCCTTATATATTTTTTGTTCTATACAGTACATTTTGATACTTTAAAGTGTTAGAACAGTGCAATTTATTCTAATACATTGTCCCTTAAGTTTGTATCAAACTCTTATGACTGAGATGTCCTCGAGTGCCCGAAGGTAATAAAAACAAACCAATCACAAAACACCTTTCAGTCTTTGCATTGGCTCTGCACTGCCGGGTGCTCTCCTTCAGTGTTTAGGCGTCCCACAGAAAGGGTCAGCTCTAGACTAATATGAAGAGCAGCATCCTCTCCATCTCTTCTGAACCTGCGCTTCGTCCTATGCTAGTGCTTATTCATGGCTTTTGCAATCTTCCCCTTACAAGAATTTCACTGATTCCCCTATTCCTTATGAAATAGAATTTCTCCCCCTCCCAAGGGCCCCTGGCCACTGTGTCTTAATTGTATCTTACACTGTTTTATTTGTCTGGGAGCTGGTCCTGTCTGATGGGCAAGCTATGGGAGGAAAAGCTAGAGATGAGGTTCTTGACTGCCACCTGAAGGTCTGGCACCAACACACAGACACTACTGTATATAAAAGAGGTTACTCTGCTCCCTCAAGAACAGGGCCGGGGACCTAGAAGGGAGCACAGACCAGCTCACAACACACTGCGGATGGCAGGGGGAGGATCCAGCAAAGGCATCATGAGATACTTCTATTGTTTTTTTTTTTTCTTTGCATGAGCAGGCACAGGGAATTGAACCCAGGTCTCCAGCATGGCAGGCGAGAACTCTGCCACTGAGCCACCATCACAACATGCCCCTATTGCTTCTTAAAGTTGGATTTTCTTGATTCAGCACTTGTCCCATTACTGCAATCTTCAAGAGTTTCCCCGAGTTCTGAGGAAGATTACTCTGCCAGTTTCAGCTAGTTGTTCTAAGATTCTGTTGGGGAACTGCACACTGGAGCATCTTATATTGCCTTCTTGATTGAGCCTATGCAGTTTCCCTTCTTACTAAAATATACTAAGATGAGATTAATCAAATAAAATACTTGTTAAGTTTTAATTTGAGAGTAGATGTTGATTCAAAATACATGGTGGTTACTCCCAGACAAAATACCTACATTTAGAGTAAAGGAGTGCCAGACACACTGTCCCCTTCATTTTGTCCTTGTTTCAAGAGACAGATGAATGAGTAATCATTTTATCCTTAGGGATTACAATTCTTGTCCAATTTACCTTTCAGTATGCCCCTTTGAAATATTTATTCGTTTACTCAACTCATAGTCATTAGAAATATACTTACCATTCAGAAAGTGCTGTCAATTAAGGTAAAGTAAGTTTTGGGAAATTAAAGTTAACTGCACTGAAATATTTTACCAAAGGGAGAATTTGGGTAACATTATCCCTGATATGCAACCAAGCCCTTAATATAATGAAATAAAAATAAAGTCATGTTTGAAGATTTTATCTTGCAGATTTATTAATGTAGGCAAGGTAAAATTCACATAACACTCATTTTTTAAAAAGAGAAATGCATACATACATACATACACACACATACACATATATAAATTTTGAGGGAATTTTGATGGTGATGGGAAACGTGAGAACCTAAGAAATGTATACTGAAAAGGATAACCAATGATAAGATGATAGGGCTGTTAATTTCCTAGAGATAATTGTAGAAATATGTTGTTTTGTAAAATAATTATTGGCTGCTAACAGGGTTTCTGAATTTAGATCAATAACAAATTGGAGGAAAATCAGAATTGGGAGATCGGTTTCTTAAGGTCACATTAACTTTCAGTGCTTTCAATGACTGCAGGGTATTGTCTGTAACTACTTCAGTACATATGAACTTTTCCCCATTTAATGGGAGAAAACTATCAGCAGGTTAGCCAGCTACTATTATCTTTGCATTAATGTCAACACTGAACATTCTGCCCTAACTTTTGGCAGTCATCACCTTCTAATAAATAATTTAATGTTTTTTTAATGCAAGTGCTTAAGAACTTCTCATAGTTAAAACACTTACTAAATTATTTTCATTTATTTTAGAATGTTCTCTGGGATAAGAAATATGAAGGATTGTAATGTTAGTACTAACGAATTTTTGCTAACACATACAGTTTTATCAACACTGTGTCTTTTTATGCTCCTACTCATACATTTCAAAATTTGTAGATTACACGGGGATTTTAAATAATTTATCTCCGCTGTAAAAATTATTGAAGAGTATTAACTTTATCTAGTTTATATATTTCAATTTATATCTTTATAAAAAGATTAGGTGGGAGGGCAGTGCAGAGAGTTCTCGCCTGCCTTGCTGAAGACCCGGGTTCAATTCCTGGTGCCGGCCCATGCCAAAAAAAAAAAAGATTAGACAGGAATGTATCAAAATTTATATAATGAAAAACTCGTACACATAAACTAGCTGCCATGAAAATCAAGCTATTAATTCTATAATAAGCTATAGAAACATGGAAATTCAGTAAATGATACTCAATCATTCATTATTCAAATATTTAGCTGTACTTTATTTCTAAAAATGTAGTAGCACTAGGCAGAGAAATATAATTTTTCATTTTTAGAGAACTATTGGGTTATTTTGTAACTTTGTCCATTTTCTTAATAGCTGTTCAAGCCATACTTATACCATTTTGTATGAACTTACTTGAACTGAGCAAATGAAAAATTACAGTTTAATTCCTTAAAGTTCATATGTGGTCTAGTCATAAAAACACTTATTTTGCAAGACTATATCTCTCAGGAAGTATTTTAAAGCTGTTAATAAATATAACATGTGAACTTTTTTTTTCAGTTAAATTCTTATTTGAAGCATAAATCTTGAGTTTATTCAGTTTCCTTTTCAGAGATAGACTAACAGTTCAGGTATTAGAGCAGAAGCCCTCAAACTCAGTTCAAATTCTTCCTCTACCACTTGGTAACCCTGTTCCTTTCCTCGAGGTTTTTAAACTCCACATCCCCATTTATAAGGTGAGTAAAAAATAGTGCCTAGCATATTATCATATACATTAAATGAGATATTGTATATAAGATATCTGTCCCAGTGTCTAGCATATAATAAATACTTATTTAATGTTAGCTATTATTATAGAGTTAAGCCAGTGTTTGAAGAAAGATAAAAATATTTGTCTAATTAGCTAGTGATCAGAAGAATGCACATAATCCTTTACTTCGAGGATGGAAATTATCATTTTCTTGATAAAGATAACATAAAATACAATGATACCAAATTTAAATAACGTGCCCCATCAGAATATTTTCTACCTTGCTTATTTCGCAAATAACATAAAAATTTCAGTCTCACATAGTCTTTTTGACAAAACCATCTTCATAAATCTCCTGATACATCTTAGACTGTACCTGTTTCTTGACATCAATGAATTATTTTACGACTCAACTAAATTAACTAAAATAATAGAATTTATCCAGTAAACTTTTTATTAAAGTACAACAGACTTCCAGAAAAATGAAAAGTTAGTAAGTCCAGCTTACTAATCTTTTTACAGAGTGAATGCCCCCATGTAACTATCAGAGTAAGAAATAGAATTTTACAGCACCCCAACTGCTCCTATCACACCACTGCCTACACAGTGGCCCCTAAAATTAATCACTATTCTGACTTCTAATGCTTGCAATTAATATTGCCTGCTTTTCAAGTTTGTGTATCTGGAAACACAGTTATGTACGATTTTGTTTCTGGCTTTGCTCAACATTATGTTTGTGAGTCATCTACTTTGTTGCAATGTAGCAGAATTTCATTTTCATCTTGGATAGTATTCCATTGCATGAATATATCACCATCTATTTATCCATTTAATCTGTGATACAAATTTGAACTGCATCCTAAATTATTATGGTAAATCTATACTGAATATCCTTGTACATATATGTTAGAGGATATATGTATACACTTATTTGCCTTTATGAATTGGAATTCCTGAGTCAGAGGATCTTGGGAAATTCCAGAATCAAGCTGGATATGTTTAGCTTGAATAGATACTTCCCAATCAATACACTTTAACAGAAATGGAACTTAGGGCTCAGCCACTATACAGGTAGGAAATCTATATTCTGTGTAGTTAAATGACTTGCAAATAGTTTCAAGAAGTGCCGGTCATAAATATGGGACTCAAAGCAGATTGAATGTTCATTGCCAGTCACTGTGTTAGATGCTGGGGTGAAAATGATGAGAGAAAAGAGCTATGATCACTGCTTTCATATATCATAACATCTAGTAGAAGAGACAAATACGAAATAAAAATTAAAGCGATGAGTTTATAATTATAGAAGAGTCGAACGCTCTGAATAAAAGGAACATGGACCTAAGACACCATATATCACACTATCAGTGATATCCAAGGAATTAGTAGTGGAAAATTAGGAAAAGAGAAGACAGAAAAGCCTTCCAAACATGTGGAGGAGTACAAGCATAGATCTCATGATGATACAGAGATTGGATCTTCTGGCAGGACCTGGGCTAGGGCAGTGAGCAGGGAGTCTAGAGAGACAGGCAGCGATAAGACCATATTTGGCCTTTAGCCATTTTTAAGGATTTGGAACTGTTGCCTAAGAATAGGAAATCCTGGAAAGATTTTAACATGAGGAAGTAGCACAGAAATGAGCATGCTGGCTACAAGGTCGGGAATAGATTGGAAGAGCACCAATGCGATGCAGGGTATGTAATCACAGAAGTTCTGAACAGAGATGATACTATCCTGGACTAGGGGTCTGACAGTGGGAGCTGATGAGAAGCAGAGTGATTACAGTGATAGGCAATGAATAAGCTTAAAGGCTCTTGGCAATGGATTGGGTGGAGTTTACATTAATAAAGAATGCATTAAGGAGGATCCCTAAGTCTCTGGTTTAGATAGTTAAGGAACTTTTTAAATTCTAGGAATAAAAAGTCATCCAAGCTGTGCATGCATCTAAATCTAAGATAGATTTTTTTAACTAATTTTAAATCCTGGAATTAAATCCAAGAGCAAATCAAATGAACTGTTTTTGTCACCTTTGTAAATGCTGATTCTCCTCCTGACACTGTCCCAGATGCTGCCAACTTTTTCTCATTCTTGGCATCCATCTCAGGTCTTCACTATTTTTAAAATGATTGATTGTGGATTTCAGCTGGAAACACATTTTTGGAGGTGTGTAAAGGAAGCATCTGGTGTATGTGCAAATGAAATAGATCAATGGTAATTACCTACGCACTTTCTACTCAATTTGAATGCTGCTGAGTTATCATTATAAATTTCTTCTCATTTCATTTCCTACAATTACAGACACACTCTTTACGGATTGGTTTTGGGTTTAGTTTATTATTATAAATCTAAAGAATACATTTCATCTACATGGAGCTGTCATACACATGTCTCCAAGGGTTTTGTTTCAATATAACAGGAGGTAAGAGATGCTGTACTAGACATGTCTTCCAAAGTAAACATAACTCCAAATTATACAGCCCCAATTCATATAGTACCCACCTTGTCATACTTAACCTTTGAGTGATTCATATACTGTTCTAGTTAGAAACTAGATTTTGGATAACTAAAGAAAGTGTGCTTTTAAAAAGTAGAAATTCTTGAGGAAAAGGGGCTAAACATTTATCTCTATTTTCCTCTCTCTAACTCCATTTCTCCGTTTTGAATTAACTCTGTATACCACTGCCAGATTTTCTAAAAATACATGCTGCATCATATTTAGGACATTTTTTAGGAATTTAGGACAAAGGTGCTTCCCTATTACATACTGCATGAAACCACCTCACATTTAAGGCCTTCCATAGCCAATGCTCACCCTACACTTTATTTCTCTCTACTTCCCAGAAAGCTGTCTCTTCCACAGTCAACAAAGGCTTTTTAAGGTTCTTTTCTCCTCTGACTCTTGAACTTTGGAGCATACTCCTAACACCCCACTGCCATCAGCAGTTCTGAAAGCAAATCACTTCTCCAAATGCTGCTCAGGCCTCAAGGCAAAGATTATGATCTAACTCCTCTATTAAATTTACCATATTTATTTCAATTCACAAGGATCAGTCATTTTTTTAGTAATTTCAGTTATGCATATAATTGCTACCAGTTGACTTAAACAATTAATTGGTTTTCAAGGTAACATTTTAATCATTAATACATATATTCTCTAAAGGAAGGAACCCTTGCCTTATTCATTTTTGTGACTATATCACAGACATATAGACACTCAATAAAGGGATGGCCTATTGATTCACTGACTGAGTAAAAGACTCTCAGATGTCTATTAAACATAGTTTAGTGATTTGAGTACAGTATTTTCAAAGTTATCAGTATTCTAAGACATTTGAATTATCCAATTTATTTTGTAATTCTGTCATGTAATTTGACAGCTATTGGAGAGAAAGCCAAAAATGAAAGCTAAAATGGAAGTCATTTCCAGTGGAAATTCAAAGTCATTGAAAGAAAAGCCTTCAGAGATTAGTCACACTCTTACTGCAACTCTGAAGCAGCATTTGGCAGAATATTTCCTTATAAAGCATTCTCCTTGAATGTTGTATATGAATATAAGCACCATATGCATGTGAAGATATCATTCAACAGTAACAATTGCAGGAATATGTAGCACTCTAACATTTCAGAACTGAAAATCCATTTGGGAGTGTTTGTATATATAAATACATGTCATATGCATCTTAGAGATTACATGTGATTGATATTAATATAAAATGATATAGCTATTTAGACAATATATTCATTTATTCAATCAATAATTACTTAACAAATACATACTATGGGACAAGAAATACGCTAGTTGCTAGAGATGTAAGAATGAACAAGAAAGACATGATGAAAGCTTACATATCAGACGAGGAAAAAGATAAATACTAAACCAATAAACACAAAAAGTATAGATTGGGATTATTTCTTGATAGGAAATAAACAGGTGTCATCACAGAAAATTAGAGTAGAACGTGCTACAAAGGAGAAAACAAAATTTGACCTGAGCCCTGTGGGATGAAAAAGAGCTGGCCATGCAAAAAGACCAATTTATTGTTGTTGTTTTTCAATTTTTTGTTTTCTTTACTCAGTGTGTTAGTGCAATTATTGTGAGACATGAAACAAGGGTTTCATTTTATGAAATCATAATCAATTCTTGTCCTCCAAGAGCAAACTCTTCAGCAGAGTGGTGCTGCGATGTTGGCAGCTGATTCTGTATTACCAAAATAATTATGGAAATAAATATTAGGAAGGAAGATAGATGATTTTTAAAGCAAGAAAAAAATCATTGTGCTTCACAATTCTCTTTTTCCACTCCTAATTCTGGTTCTTCCCTTATGGCTTCCACCTTATTTTTTATAAAAAATGACCTAATGAATAAATGGTCATAGTAAAGCACAGTAAGATTTACCCAAAACAACTGGGGCAAGTGTGAAGGTGTTTGTTTTTTGTTTCAGTGTCATTCTATGCCTACTGGCTCTTAAAAATCCTACTTCTTCTTTAAAGAATTGAATCTTCCCCATTTTAAAAGCAGTAGCTTCTTCCTCAGCAGTTTTCCACCATGCTCCTTAAGACCCTATCATTGCAGACTGACTCAAGTACTGTCCAGTTGGAAAAGGGTAACAAAGAAGACAGAGACATTGGAGCAAACCTTTCCTCTACTTCAATAAAGAAAGTTCTAGGTGTAATTTGTTTATGTTTTAGGTTGCTGTGTGAGGTTTGACTAGAAGAATTGTTTCTGAGTCTATGACGCCTTTATAGATAAATGGATGACTTGATTGAGGAACCCATCGCTACAGTAGTTTAAGAATCTATGTTTGTCAAAACTAGGATTAAAATTATGATCATTTTCACAAGATAACATTTAGAAACTGAAAATAATATGACCTAGATGTTTTACCACGATTGGTCTAATCTTCTGAATAAATCGGGACCCTTCTTGTGGAGAAATACAGGAACCTGAAGGCAGAAAAAGTTCAAAGCACAAGTGATTGTGTAGAAGAAACAAATTACGGTTCCCAGTGGGTGTTTCTGAAACACGCACCAGCTATGGCCGTGTCATGATTCTGTTTCAACCCTGGCCTCCCCAGGCATCCCCTCAGTTCCTTCATTCCTCAGAGTACAGCACTGACCTAGCTGGTCCAAAATGGAATTAAAACTTAAGGTTTATCTTTGCCATTTCACTCCCTCAAATTATTGGTATAATTTATTCACGTGATATTAAAGACAGGTAGAAATTGCATTTTAAATTTTAAAACGTTAAATCTATCCATCGTGCCTTCCTGAAAGAAGATGTTGTTCCTCCAATGACCAGAATCTGATGATAAAATTGTACACAGATTTCACCAGATTCATTTTTATCCGATGCATAAAGAAAAAAAAAGAAAAAAAAAACAACACTGTGGTTAATTCTGGTTCCTGTATTCTCTGCGAGAAATAATATCAACAGATCTGAAGGAAGCTATTTCAGGTTAATGACACATTTTCAATACTATTAAATATATATATTATTTCCCATAAAATCTTTGCAAAACAATATCTAGTAGAACTTTGAAACAAAGCCTGCTGCATTCAAGGTATCTGCTATGAACAGGTTTTATTGTGACACTATGCTACAGAAACAAGGGAGAATATAGGAACTGTTTACCTTTAAAAATATTCTACACCTATTTATTCTCTGGAAACGATAGAAGAGATATATTTTCTTTTCTACCTCAAGTGATAAAATGTTCATCTGACAAAACAAGTGTTTTCATATTTCACATGAGCCCTTAAGAAATATCCTTTCTTCGGTTGGTTTTAATTAACTTTAGAATAGTGTGCCTGGATACTTAAAAAGGGACGCAAATCAAATTACTGTCTAGACCAACAAGTTTCCAATATTCCCCCTTATGGCTGCATCTTGCTTTCAATGTGCCCATGAAAATTGTCACCTAAATCAAATTTCTGATAGTCATCACACTTTAAATGCTCTAGGACAATTTGTTACTTAAAGGACTCTCCCAAAGTGAACTGTAAAACTAATAATTCTTGGAGATAGTACACAATCTTTGAAGGCTGTAACTACTGTTTCAATCTGTCTTTTCACTTAAAAAATCTGCCTAAAGTGAAGAACACATTGACAGTCAAATGTACAGATATATTTTAATAATATCTACAAAGATGGTATGTATCATCGATTGCTTACCACCGCCATCACCATCATCACTACACAAACCTGCCCAAAAGGCACGTGCTACCAGTGCCCTCCAGCCCATTCCCCAACAGAAACACACCTGTGGTTGAACAGATTGGGTTTATTATCCTTGCAGGGAGCCGTTATGCTTGCTATGGAAACCAGGGTCAACTCAGTAAGAGGGGGGCAGAAAGGACTTAGAAGATTTGACCTCATGTTAAGTGACTTTAGAGAAGGTTAAGGAAGTGAGTCTTTACTGTGGATTGGACACTATCAGGAAGTAGGGATAATTTCAAGACTGGATACTTCAGTACATCATAACTAAAAGAAAGGAAGTTAATGGGTAAAGAAAACCAAGCATGTATGCATATTAGATGGAACGAAAAGGGGCTATTTGGTATTTTGTGGCATGAACAGTGATCATGCTTTGTCTGTGTGTTCGGACATGATTATGAAGTGGTCATATTTTTGTATTGATCCATCATGTTCACGGAGGGCCTTCTTTGATATTGATACTCTGCCAAACTATTTATGTTCAACAGGAAAACACCAAGGCCTGGCTGTGAGTATGAGGCCAGCTCATGGTAACACCAAACCCTAGCTGGTAACACCAGGACGGCTCCTGGGTGGCATGTGCTGCTTTTCTCTTTTCACTATAAATGAGTCTAACTTCAATTTAACAGGGTTATATTAAATCACAAAATGTTCATGGTTAATTTACCTGCAGAGGCCTATCTAACTCTCTGTATACTTCCAACACTTTTTAATGTATTAATTCAAAACATCTGAGTTTATGCTGCATGTATGTTGTCCATATATTCTTGATTTTCCAAGACAACCCTCTCTTAGAAATTCTGCACCTGGCTTGGCCTACATAACCTCATGTCACAATGTGAGGTCTGTAAATTATAGTCACTCAAATCACAAATCCATTAGCCAAGAGGCACCTTAATTCACAAATTACCAAACATTTGTTTTCGAAATCCCAAATGCCTTTATTGTATACTCACTTACCCAGTTTTAAACAATTTGATTGCCTAGTGTTCAATAACATTTTATTTATTTAATATGTGTTGATTAAAGTTTTATTGAAAGCTAGGTGCCAAGTATCGTTTCAAGCACTTCACATAAAATAGCTAATTTAGACTCTTAACAACCCCATCACTCCAATTTCACAAATAAACATTCCAGTTTAGAGATGTTTCCTTCCTTGCCTCAATACGCAGTGTAAATGTGACTGTGACAGATTTTTACCCAGAAAAGCATAATAAAATACTAGTGAAAGGAAAAATGAAAGATCTCTTAATTTCAGTCTCTTAAATTTCTACATAAAAAAATTGCAAAAGACAGATAACAAATTGTACAGAGTTCAGAGAAAAGATGAAGTTTTCGAAACAGGGCACTTTGAATCCTTGTAAAATGAAGAGATGAGATAGATTTTGAACGGTGTGCACAGTTTTGATCTGGAAAGATTGGGGGAGCCAAACATGAAGTGAAGCATTAGATGCGTGGGCTCAGAGGAAGAATGATCTGTTTGGGGTTACCCAACTAATAGTTTAGCTGGAGTTGGTGGAGAAAATTGGAGAAAAAGAAAAAGACTAAAAAGATCAAGTGAGATGATTTGCTGAACACTTTGCAAGTTAAGTATATAAATGTTTCTCTATGAGTGAGAGAAGGCTTTTGCATTGTGTTTTTGTTTCAATCACAAGACAAATAGGATGAAAGCAGTGTATTGTGCAGATTAATCCCATTTTTCTACAGATCACATCTCACTTTGGACAACTAGTATGTATGCAGTCCGTGTTAACTCTGAGGTGCTTTACTCAGCTAGAGCAAAGAGCTCTAGAAGGGTCAACTGTAGATGACAGTGGCAGCCAAAAGGCCAAATAGCGTGGGGGTGAGAGAGATGGAATAATGTCCGCATAGAAAACACCACCTAAGGAGATAGTCTCCACTCATCAGTAAGCACTTAGCAATTTATGGGAAATAAAAATCAGTGGGCCCCACCTCATACCTACTGAATCAGAAATTTGGGCAGTGGGGTCCAACAGCCTGGATGACATTTAAAAAGCCCCGCAGGTGATTCAGATGCACACTAAACAGTGAGAATGTCTATTCTGGGTACGGCTGCTCAAATTGTAATTAGGACATAAACTGCACAGACATCACTTTGGAGCTTATTGAAAATGCAGAGTCTCAGGCCCCATCCTAGATGTACTATATAAGATTTGACTGTTAACCAGTTCCCCGATGTCTAAGCTACCAGGTTGCTGTAACAAATACCACACAGTGGGTTAACTTAAACAATGGGAACTTATTAGCTCACGGTTTTAAGGTAAGAGAAGTCCAAAATTAATGTGTCAGCAAGGTGTTGCTTTCTCCTCGAAGTCTGTAAAATTCTGTGATCCTTGGCATTCCTTGGCTTTTACTTTATATGGCTGTGTCCTCTCCTTTCTCTTCTGTGTTCTGTTGACTTCTAGCTTCTCAGTCCTTTTGCTAGTTTGAAACTGTTGTATACACCAGAAAAACCATGTTCTTTAATCCTCATCCAATATTGCTGGGTGGGATCTCTTTGATTGTTTCCATGGAGATGTGACTCACCCAATTGTGGGGGGTAATTTTGGATTAGATGGTTTCCATGGTGATGTGTCTCCACCCATTCACAGTAGGGTTGCTTACTGGAGCCCTTTAAGAGGGAACCATTTTGTAAAAATCTGTAGTGCTGACAGAGCCCACATAGCCAGAGATCTTTGGAGATGTAGAAGGGAAACAATCCAGGGGAGGCCTTATGAAATGGGAAGAAAAAGCTAGCAGGCATCGCCACATGCCTTCCCAACTGACAGAAGTGTTCCAGATGGTATCAACCTTTCTTGAGTGAATATAACCTCTTGTTGGTGCCTTAATTTGGCTATAGTCACAGCTTTAGAACCGAAAATTGCAACTTCATAAATTCCCTTTATAAAAGCCATTTCAGTATTGGTATATTGCATTCCAGCAGCGTTAACAAACTAACACAGTACTCCATGTGCATTTCTCTCTTTCTGTCTGAATTCCTTCTGCTTATAAAGGACTACAATAATCTAGGTTAAGGACCTATTCATTCTGATGGACCACACCTTAACTAAAATAACATCTTCAAGAAATCCTCTTTACCATGGCTTCACACACACCATGCGTACAATTCAAAACAAAGAACGTGTCTAAATTGGAGTACATAATCCACTCTATCATACCACAGGTGATTCATACATATATTAAATCTCAAAAAGCAGTGACCCAAAAAGTGAACTAGCAAATACAATTTCATGAAGGACCTATTAGTTTAAGTAGCTAATAAATCATATTTGCTTCAGCCACTATCCTTTCTAGACCATTTGTACACTCTTCCCTAGACCTGCAGTCCAATTCTGACACATGAGCAACATGATTCCATGTGCCTAGTTCAGGAAAGAAGTATCAAGCTTACCAGTCTTCTACTGAATACAGAGCTCTCAGAACACTTGTCTTTATGTCTCACTACTCAATCACTATGTAATCAAATAGTTCTTGTCCCTGGTTGTAGGTGTATATCACTGTTTGTACTGTTGTTAAAACTTTGATCAGCTTCTCCCAAATATCCCCAGTCATAGTGAATTAGATTTATTTGGTGATAAAATCCAGCAATACGTATTTTTAGAGACACCAGGGCAGAAAAAACTTTACTACTTTAATTTCTCACAAAATGCACTCTGGTCCAATAAATGGATAGTGGTACAGTATCAAAGTAATTCAACTTGGTTGCCAAATACATTTATTTTCTCTTAGATATTCTTTGGCATACTACAGTATATCACATCGTGGATCACCACATGCATTTTGATTAGAATCCCTCACACTTAGATGTGTGCAACCATCATAGACCAAATAACGTTTGGCTGGCTTTTTTTGATATTTGTTTGTCTCATAACTATACTTATTTTCAGTTATTTATTTTTAACCCTCCAATAAAGTCCTAAAAATAGGTGACCTTTCAAAATGAACTCCTCTTTCCTGCTTTTCTTGAAAAGATGCCCACAACATCCTTCTCTTGCTAATAATTCTTTCTAGCTTTTGTACCACTTGAGAAATAAATTTGTCTTATTACATCATGTCTATCTCCACTTAGAACAATGTCTAAGTAGGTGATCCCTATTTTATTTTCCCCAACTTGACCTTCCTAAATTCTTCAGTTTTTCCTCTGTTTAAAAGTCTACCAATGAAAGAGATTAGTAAGTCCTTTTGAAAATTAAAAATTATTCTGAGAATTTTATGGACCTTTATTCACAATTTTATAAGTATATAAAGATACACCTTTCTTAACTCCTGTTAGAAAGTCAAAGAAATTTGGAATTCATATGCTGTGATGGAAATTAAAAACTTCTGGTGCTTTTTTGAATAACGTATAGTTTATACATTGCCTGCACCTACCACATTGTGAAGCCATTCAAAGTTGGTGTTTCTCCATTCTGGAATCTGCTAAAGACTATTTGAAACTTTCATTTTCCGTATCCAGCAAGACATGGTCAAATAGTAAATTCCAAATTAGTCAACTGTATTAATTTAATCCTGCCACATACGCAAGGACACTTGCCATTTTATGCCTCACAACCAAGCACTGAAATATTACGGAATTACACTGGAGGATTCAAAAGAGATCCTTTTGAATTACATGACATTGCAAAATTACGTGACATTACAAAATTACATTAAAGAATGTAATTTTACTGCTTTAGTCTGAGAGAGAAAATAGAGAGTGGGAGACCCATGAGGGCTTGTTTTCAAGAAGTTGGAGTTGCATCTTCATTTCTGTTTCTCCAAGGAGGAAAAAGTTATATGATAATACATCAAGTAGGCACTGGGTAAAAGTCTTCCATTGGGAATCAAAATGATGAGCTCAAGGTTCTCTCCAACCTTAATAATTTAGGATATGGCTTAGAAATCCAGACATTGCATGGTTTATGGCATTGTCATCCTAAGACATTTGCGCACATGTTCAGATAAATATTTATCAGGTACCAGGCTTTGTGCTAGGTGCCAGCTGTGCATTAGAGAACAAGAGAGGCAAAGTTCCTAACCTCATGAAAGGTATTTTATAGTAGACAGGCAATTCATCCTTTAAAAGGGGACAATTAGGCCACACCTTCATAATAATATTTAATCTTTAATTCACAAGTTTAGATCACCTTTAACTTTAATCTCCAAATATACAGTGTTAACCAGTGGGATGATTAAACAAGAGAATATAAAGAAACAAATGAAAATAAGTCTTTAGTATTACAAAGAACTTAGATATTAGATAAGATGAAAAATTACTTGATTTAGAGCACCAGCAACTTCTAATTCAGTAAAAATAGGCATCATGGGACCATGAGTTTACCACCTTAGAACTCGGATTATTTTGTTTCTTATGTAAGAAATTTTTGCTAGGTCTTGGCAGGAAACTTATACTGATAATAATTGCATTTATTTCTGGTTTCTTGAAGGAAGATTTCAATCTAAGGAACACCAAGCAAATAGCTTAATAGATCTATACATGATCTCAAATATGATACTTGAGTCCAAAGCATAAAAGCAAGTAAAAAAATTCCATATCACAAAGCAGCCTAGGTAATTTAGTAGGCTAAAGCAGAGGCAAATGGATAAATCCTTATTTAATAAGGTTCACAAATCCTTCACTTAAACAGGGGGAAAAATGGAAACAGAGAGGGGAAAACAACATATTTTTCACCGTCACATAGCAGCTACTGTGAAATTGATTAAACAGGGGATTTAGTCTTATGAACACGAGATTCAACAACAACAATAAAAACTAACAAGATTCAACCAGAAAATCTCCTGTGCTGCTTTAAATAAAAGCCAACAGGATAAGGTGGGATTGTCTCATGAGTCAACGTAAGCCAACAGCTTATGTTTAAACACCAACCAGGAAAGACATTGTGCAATTTGAAGAATTCTGCCTTTCATTATGGACTATGTTACCCACATCTTTAAAAATCTCCATGGAGTTAAATTGTTGTTAGCAAGTTATATATCATATGCATGTGATTTCATTTCCAAGTTGGTCTTTTGGAGAATACGCATAATCAAAGAAACCGTTTAAGTCCTCCTTTTCCAAGCATGAAATAGTTACCATTTATTTATTTCCCACTACAGATCTGGATGACAGAAGTAGAGTTTGGGGCTAACCCATGTATCTTAACTGCATAATCCAAACATTGTTCTCTCAATTTACTTTACACCCACATATTCCCTCCTGAAAAATGAGAAATAGGATCATAGGTAATTTTATCTAAAAACAGAGATCCTTCCAAATGAAATATATGCACAAAAATCAATTCACTTTCACATGTAGGCTTCTTCCTCTACTTTCAAAGAGCATATTGCAATTTCCTTGTAAAGGCATTTATTTTTTAAATGTCCTTAAATCATTCCAATTTTTAATCTCTATAAAATAAAATTCTTGTTGACTGTGTTGACATTACTGTACATTATTTCACATGAGAGCATAATTTTCTCATTTTATGTGACACTAAAGATATTCAGTGGCATTTATTTGAAAAATCTTTTACATTAAGAAATATTTAATTGCTTTAATATAACCAAAGATGCTTCCTAGAAAGTAATCACAACCAAGTTTGTACTGGTTATAATCATTAAAATTGTAATGAATTTGTAGCAGACATTTCTATTACTAAAACAATCATTCTTACAATTGAGGCATTCTGTATTAATTTAAGTAGAAGATGGATATAAAGATTTCATCATGCATATCTTGCTAATTCTTAATAAAAAGCAGTAGCCACTTCAGATACATAGAGGACATGCCTCAACACACACAAGAGTATCTAGATTTTACTATAGTTGTTACAAGAAGGAATTTCCTCTCTCTAGTCATGAAATGATACATATCTTCAAGCTGAAAGATTATAAACTCATGACACATTTTATTTCATTTTGCAAAGAGGAAGGGAGAGAGGGAGGGAGGAGGAAGTTTGGCTCAACACAGTCAGTAGGGAAATTAGAAAGGTTTTAAATCTGCATATAAAGACATTTAATGCAGTTTTTTTTAACATGTAGTGTATATATATCATCTAAGCTGAGTATAAAAAGGTTTATTTTAATATTTATGATAATACCTATTATAATAATATAACTGAATGATTTGTCTATCACATCTTACAGTAAAGTTAGAATTATTTAAATAAAAAGATGAGGCATGTGAAAGAAATTACTGAATAAATGATATTTTAGGCATTGTGGAGAAATTATGAAGATAGCACCAGAAATGACTAAGGTCTAAATAATTTTGTCTAATGTAAATCTGTCCTTCAGAACTGCGGAAGTGCACGCTGCAAGAGGTCACAGGCAGGAAACAGCTATCTTCAACAGCTTCATATCTGATTCCACAGAACAGAACTCAGATCAATGGGAAGAAACTGTACAGTGTATATTTCTACTCAATAGAAAGAAATATTTCATATTAGTCAAATACCACTAAAGATAAAATGTAATGATTCCAATAGCTTGTCTCCAGTGTGTGGAGGGAGTTCAACAATTGCACAAGTTATAGGTCTAAGAGGATGTTTCTCCAACCCAGAAAATTTATTATATGACATGTGTATGCTATGAACGTTCATTTTTCAACATTCACTAGTGATAAAGAAAGCAAAGGACATTTCAATACACGAAACTTAACTAGCCAGTCATTTCAACCTTAATAAAACAAGAAAATGAGAAAAAAGATTTGGGTTTTATTTGCTTGCATTATTCATGTTCTCTCACCTTGGGAAGCTTTAAGAATCAGCATATCTGGGTAACGATGGCTCAGTGACAGAGTTCTCACCTGCCATGCTGGAGACCTGGGTTCGATTCCCAGAGCCTGCCCATGTCAAAAAAAAAAAAAAAAAAATCAGCACATCTCTGGCCAGGGGAGGTGAGTCTTCTGAATCACTTTCTGTGATTTACAGAGTAGTAATTTATCAAATTAGACTGTCCATGACACAATAACCCACCATCATCTTGGTAACAAGCACATGCTTTCTTGCATTATTATTAAAATAATTTTATATATGTAAGCTTTATTAATTAGAAATGTTTTTGGCAGCAAATGACAGAAAACCCAACTCACAGCATCTAAAAATTTAGCTACGGTTATTTTAACTTAATAGGAAGTCTGAAAATAGAGAGTTAAAGGCTAAGTTCAAAAGTTTAACAATATCATCAATAACATAAACTCGTTCAATTTATCCATGCTTATTAATACACTGCGTTTTGCTCTCGAGCTTATTGCCTCACAGCTGCAATCTCTAGACATCGCAATTCTATTCAAAATTGGGAAAAGGGGGGAAAAGTACTTTCTCCTTCTGAGTCTCTGTCTGCTTATCAGGAAATAAAAATTCTGCTTGAAGCCTCCCCTAACCCGCCCCCTGAAGATTTCTCACTCTCATAGGCCAGAGCAGGCTCACAAAGCTTTAAGTGATAGCGTAAAAGTTATGTTTTGCAAATAGGAAAGACAGAGATAGAAGTGAGCTTAAACTAGTCATGATTTACTCCCTGATTCTGGACACAATGCTCTCCCTCAACAAAACTGGTGTTCTAATATCAAGAAAGAGGAGTTGTTGGGTAAACAATCAAAGAGATCTGACACATAAAGCTTATTCCTTCAAGGAGCTCGAACATCTCTGAATACAAGAAGAGGATCTTTCATTTCTATTAACCTACTCAGTGCCAAGGGGTACAAAGAAGTACTGAAAAATGTTTAATTTGACTGAGATATTTAAAAAATAAATTTCAATGAAAGAATAATGAGTAGCAAATAAAATAGATTGACCTGTCCATGTTCCCATCGGTAAGCCCATACATCTACCTACCTATTTATCATGTATAATTGCAGAAGGAAAGGATATAAATTTTAGGAGTGGAAACAAGTCTCAGCTGAAAAAAGGAAGCTGCAAGGATGAAAAGGTGATGACTGACTAGATGAAGAATTTATGAGGGCCATGTCTAGCAAATTTCAAAGCTAGTTTATGAACAGTGGCAATGATTAGAATGAAATGGGGGAAATAGAGAAAATACCATCACATTTTGAAAAAAGAAAAGGTAAGTTTTAAAAACACTAATTACTTATTATTTATAATAAATTTTAATTTATGTATGTGTTATGTTTGCTCTGGATATTAAATTAAACATCAGCTGGATTTGCAAATTATAATGACACATAGCTGATCAATCTTTTTTTGTTAATTTTAATTTGGTATCATATATATAGCACAAAATTTTCCATTTTAACTATTTTAAATGTATGCTACAGTATCATGTACACCATCCATTACCAAAAATTTATCATCACCCGAAATAGAAACTGTATCCATTAAGCAATAACTCTTTATTCCCCCAGTTATAAAAATAATCATTTTTGTGCACTGCCTTAGCATCCATCTTACCTTAGCTAAGCCACTACCGCAACACTGAACTATGGCCTAGTTAATAAGCAGCTTTCCCGCCCTGGAGCATAAACTCTCCTGGAACCCAAAGCAGCCTCTGCAGCAACCACCCACACACACCCCCCCCCCACCAAAACTTAAAGCAGCCCCGAATGATAAGCTAGACCCTTTACCACACTAGCTCCCCCAGTCCCTTTCCCTCTTCCCATGATTTCTTGACTCAAACAGGACATCTCCTAACCTCCATCCTTGGACCACAACATAGGCACAAGCACATGGGTTCCTTCTGCTCTGCTTGTGTATTCCCCACCTCCTGGATGAGTCAGGAGAGTCGATGATTGTGCTTTCCATCTACCCCTCATGCAACCCCTTTCTCTCTGGGATCTGTAACTAACAAACTATTCTTGTCAGGCATTATTGTCTAAGTTTTCCATTGTGTCACACCTGACCTCCACCCAAACCCACATTTAAGATCCAACTTAACTTATTCAAAGCACCTCGTTCTCCCCAAGCCATAGAAATCTACTAATTTACTTCCTGTCTCTATGGATTTGCTTGTTCATGGTATTTCATATAAGTGAGCTCTTACGATGAATGTTCTTTTATGTTTGACTTTTTCACTTAACATGATATCTTCAAATTTTGTGCATGTTGCAGTATGTCTCAGAATTTCATTCTTTCTTATGGCCAAATAATAGTCTAATGTGTCTACGTACCACATTTTATTTATCCATTCATCTGATGATGGATGCTTGGGTTGTTCACACCTTTGGGTTATTTTGAATAAATGGTCTGTAAATATAGGTGAACAAACATTTGTTCCAGTCCCTATTTTCAATAATCAATCAATGTTTTTTGCATGCCCACTATGGGCAAAGCAATATGTTTGAGAGTTGCCATAAGGTAATATATGCCATTTATCCTGTCTTCAGACACATCATGATCTAAATACGATAAATAATGTATGTAAAGGTTTAAATGTAGCAAAATAAGATGAACATCTTCTGTAAATTTTTTAATATGCAGGCATAAGTATAAATTCAAATATAGACATCTATGTAAATGTGTATTTATATTTCCTTTTAAATGCATTGTTTAATAATTTCTCTCTACTCCTGACATCACTTCAAGTGTGAATTATTGCAAAACTCTTCATTTCTCCTAATTGGGCATTTATCTTTCATAATCTCAATGATTTAATCCAGCTAGGATAATACTGTTAGGTAACCTTCCTTGAGCATTGGTTTCATCAGGTTTTTCTTTCTTAAGAGCTTCCCCATTCCTTCCAAAGTGCAACATGTAAAGTCTAAAATTTTATAGCTGAAATTCAAGATATTCTATAATAAGGTCATACCCTACCTATTTCTTTCTAGCTGTCACTCCTCCTCACCAATCGCCCTTGAGAGATGACTACCTCTTATGGTTCACAGAACATGGCTTTCCATTTTGTTCCCACTTTCATCATCATACTCATGCTATTCTCCTTGCTTTGAAAGCCTCCACCTGATCTTGGAATATCAGAACTCCCACCCATACTTCTGGTAAAGAATTGCTGACAAAACATATACTTCTATCACATTCCTTACAAATGCCAATGATATTGAAGTTTAAATATTCACATATGAATAAAGCTATAACAGTAAACACATACCTAGGAAAATTAACCCCCCAATTTTTTTTCTTTGGCATGGACAGGCTCTGGAAATCGAACCTGGGTCTCTCGCATGGCAGGTGAAAATTATTCCACTGAGCCACTGCATCACCTCCTTGACCCAAAATTAACCACTGATAAATATCCTGGTAAAATTACTTGACTTTTAAGAAAAAAATTCTTAGAGAATCCAGAAAAATAGACCAAATCATTTATGAAGGATAGAAAATTGAATTGTCACTAAACATTTTAGCAATAACTCTTTACCCAGGATATAGGAGAATAACATTTTTAATGTAAGCAAGTAAAGAATGTGAACCAAGGATTTTATGCCTTGACAGTTTTTAAGGCTGCCTATACGTTTATCACTGTACTGAGAGAATATTGTCCCTATAAATCTATTCTGTGAACATCTTTTCTTCAAACAACCAAAATAATTGGTAGGGATTGACATAAGGACGGGTGACAATGTATATCAATGAATACTAATATGGAGAAATATAAGTTAATCAGCTATCATCTGCCTCCTGATGGACTGTTCTAGTTTACTAGCTGCCGGAATGCAATATACCAGAAACAGAATGGCTTTTAAAAAGGAGAATTTAACAAGTTGCTAGTTTACAGTTCTAAGGCTGAGAAAACGTCCCAATTAAAGCAAGGCTATAGAAATGTCCAGTCAAAGGTATCCAGGGAAAGATACCTTGATTCAAGAAGGCTGATGAAGTTCAGGGTTTCTCTCTCAAGTGAGAAGGCACATGACGAACACAGTCAGGGCTTCTCTCTCAGCTGGAAGGGCACATGGAGAACACGGCACCATCTGCTAGCTTTCTCTCCTGGCTTCCAGTTCCATGAAGCTCCCCGAGAGGCGTTTTCCTTCTTTATCTCCAAAGGTCGCTGGCTCGTGGACTGTTTGCTTCATGGTACTGCAACATTCTCTGCTCTCTCTGAACCTCTTTCATTCTCCAAAATGTTTCCTCTTTTATAGGACTTGAGAAACTAAACAAGACCCACCCAAATGGGTAGAGACATGTCGTCACCAAATCTAGCTTAACAACCACTCTTGATTAAATCACATCTCCAGGGAGATGATCTAATTACAGTTTCAAACATGCAGTATTGAATAGGGATTAGAAGAAACAGCTGCCTTTACAAAATGGGATTAGGATTAAAAGATGGCTTTTCTAGGGTACATACATCATTTCAAAACAGCACATGGACATACACAAATCTAGCCATGAAGAAGCTTTTTCAAAAAGTCAAGTCTGTATCTTGTCAACAACTGTGAAGGGTCTGAATTTTTCCCAACTCAGTTTCATGGATGCTGGCAGAAGACCCAAGAGTCCTGGGTCAGTGACAAAGGACATTATTGTTCACGGCAGAGCAAGTAACATAAATTCCATGATTGGGTCAGTCACCCTTTCTACTAAGACCAAAGGATGGCATTAAAGAAAGTTCAAATGGATGCTTTGGATACAGTGGATTTGAATAACAAGTGAACTACCTCAAATTGGGAAACCACAATAGTGAATTGCAATCAAACATGAGCAGCATTTGTACCAGAGAAAAAGGTTATCTTTGTCATACAGGACAGCAAATAAACTTGCCCTCTACTCAAAAGGGAGCCCTAGCTCTGTCTTCCAAGTTTGTTTACTACTCAAATATTCTTAAAAAGATATTCCTCTACCAAAAGCTATCAGTTCCTCTGCTTGTGAGACATGCAGAAACACAGGAGAACCATGGAGGACTGTCCTCAGTAAATCTGATCAAGTCTTTGGATTCTATTACAACTTTAGAGGAAATAAAAATAACAGAGGGACTCTAGTGGAAGAAATCAGCAAAATATAGACTCTGTGAAACCAAAAGTCAAATTAAGCAATGTTTTCAATAAGTACTTATAATAAGGAATTGAAAAGAAGTAGAGGAAGAATTGAGTGATTAAAGAAATTTAAAAGATATATTAACAATTCGTGAAAATACATCTTATCTTGACCCTCATTTAAACAAAGCAAAAAAAACCACACAACCAAAATATGATAGATGAGTCTATCAAAAATGTCAAACAATGACATATCTTCATGATGCTAATTTTTATATTTACAATATTTTTATATTTACAATATCCTTTTTATTCAGTTGTACATACTATAAAATAAACAAATCTTAAATCTTACAAGCCAAAACTACAATAGTATCAGTATTTACGTTTACCCATGTAGTTTCCCAGACCAGTGATTTTTATTTCTTCATGTGCCTTTGCCCTATAGTCTATTGTCCTTACCTGTCACTTGCAGAACTCTCTTTAGCATCTCCTGTATGGCCAGTGTAGTGGTAACAATCACCCTTGCCTTTTTTACATCTGGGGATGTCTTAATTTTTCTCTCATTTTTGAAAGATAGTTTTGCTAGATATAGAATTATTGGTTGGCAACTTTTTTGTTTTCGGTACTGTACTGTAATATAATGTAATGTAATGTAATGTAATGTAATGTAATGTGTAATCCCACTGCTTTCTTGTCTCCCATGGTTTCTGATGAGAAATCAGCATTTAATCTTATTGAGGCTCCCTTCTGTGTGACACATTGCTTCTTTTTGTGTGTGGCATTCAGAATTCTTTATCTTTGGCATTTGATAGTTTGATTATAATATGCTGCTGGTTGGGTTTACTTGTGGTTTACTTGTTGAGTATCTTGATTGTGTATGTTCATATCTTTTGTTAACTTTGGGAAATTTTCAGCCACTATTTCTTTGAATATACTGTCTTCCCTTTTCTCACTTTCTTTTCCTCCTGGGATTCTAATACAAGCGTATATTGGCAGAGTTGTCCCACAGCCTCCTCAGGCTCTGGACACTTTCTCCATTTTCTTCTTTCCACAGCTCAGACTGGATAATTTCACTTGTCTTATCTTCAAGTTCACAGATCTTCTGCCAGCCACAATCTGCTACTGAATCTGTAGGGAATTTTTAATTTCTGTTGCTGTGGTCTTCAGTTCTGTTTGGTTCCTTGTAATAACTTCCATCTCTCTATTGATATTCTCTGTGTTCATCTATTGTTTTCCTGATTTCCTTAGTTGTTTGTCCATGTTTTGCTTTACATCTTCAAGAATATTTCACATCATTTTTTAAAAGTCTTTGTTTGGTATGTCCCAGATCTGGTCCTAATCATTGATAGTTTCTAATGTTTTTATCTTTTCCTTCACTTGGGCCATTTCTTCCATTCTCTTCATATGTTGTATAATTTTTTGCTAAAACCTTAACATTATGATATTTTAATGATGTGTTTTCACTGGAATTTAGACTCTGAGGCACCTGCTACTTAAGCTTGCTTCCAGCTACTATTATGAAATAGTTTTCCTTGAATGCCAGAAGTTAATAAAATATATTAAAAAGTAAAAGGAGAAAAAAAGAAAACAAAAACTTCCTAGTCGTTGCAGATATACCTGTGTTTGAGCTCATTTTCAGGGTTTATCCATAAAATGAGCTTAGAGAATAATTCCAGGCCAAAACATCCCTGATTTGGCAGAGTTCTCTAGAGAAACATAACCAACAGCAGATATCAATAAATATGAGATTTATACAGATGTCTCATGCAAGCATGGCAATGGAAGAGTCCAAAATCTCCAGGGCAGTCTGTGAACCTGGCAGCTCCAATGGGAGTTCTGGATGAACTCCACAGGATAGGCCCACTGGCTGGAGAAGTAGTGAAAAAGTCTCTCTTCTTCCTTAAAAGTCACTGCCTGATTGGATTTTCTTATTGGTGGGAGAAATGCCTTGGTTGATCGCAGATGTAATCAGCCACAAATGCAATCAACTGACTGATGATTTAATACACCAGGCTTCCAGTTTATCAACCAGCCAAGAAATAACCTTGCAGCAATGATCAGGCCAGTGCTTGCCTGACCAGACAACTGGGCATCAGCACTTGGTCAAGTTGACACCAGAACCTAACCATCACAGTACGTTTTCCTTTCTATGCATGCATCTTGTTTGGGGCATATACGTGTAGTCCTAGGAATTCTCCGGTTTACAAGAATACATGTGGTCACGGGCATTGCATTGTATGTCTTACAGCCAGCAATCCTTTGCCCAGAGAGCCACAACTTCACTGCTCTCCCACAGTGTTCTGTAGGACAGTTCTATCAATTGCCTTTTACACACAAGGCAAGTTGTGGAACAGTAAGCCTGTGACAAGTATCTTCGTTTAATCTTGTATGCTGCCCCCATACAGACTGAGCCAGACTACATGCTCCCATTATATGCACGAGGGTTACTCTGCTCCCTCCAGAATGGGATCAGGGACCCACCCTGGAAGTGCAGGCTGGCTCTGCATGGAGCTAGTGAGAGCATATGGGAAGGGCCAGTGAGGACACCACAAGATCCTATTACTTTTCATTTGTTTAACTTTTGTATTATATAGTATAATATATATACAAAGCAAAGAAATAAAAAAGCAATAGTTTTCAAAGTACTCTACAACAAGTAGTTACAGGACAGATCCCGGAGTTTGTCATGGGCTACCATATGATTCTCTCAGATTTTTTTCCTTCTAGCTGCTCCAGAATATAGGAGGCTAGAAGGCTTAAATACTTTGGTATCATCACAATCAACTTTTTTTTTTCGTGAAAATGACATATATATGAAAAAGCAATAAATTTCAAAACACAGCACTACAATTAGTTGTAGAACATATTTCAGGTTTGTCATGAGTTATAATTTTAGGTTTTTATTTCTAGCTGCTCTAAGATACTGGAGACTAAAAGTGATATCAAATTAATGATTCAGCATTCATATTCATTTGTTAAATCCTATCTTCTCTGTATAACTCCATCATCACCTTTGATCTTTCTATCCCTCTCTTTAGGGGTGTTTGGGCTATGGCAATTCTAAATTTTTTGCTATCAGAGGGGTCTGAAAACTAATATGGAGTAGGGAGATGGAACTATCTGATGTTCTGGAGAGGCTGGGCCCTCTAGGTTTCAGGACTTATCTGGACCAGGGAGGGACCCATCTGGAGGTTGTAGGTTTCTGGAAAGCTACCCTAGTGCATGGAACCCTTGTGGAATCTTATATATTGCCCTAGGTATTCTGTAGGATTTGATTAGTCATTTGCTAATAAAATGCCATAAGGCTAGTCATAAATATGCTGACCTATTCAACTGAGATATAGGCCCTAAATCGCCCAACAGAGTCCTTCCCTTCAAAAGACTCCCCCAAAAAACAGTATCTACAAACTCGTGGCTTTTTATTTCTTTTCAGAGAGCCTCTTGCATTTTGTGTAATTTTCTTCACAGGACCATAAAACATATTTTGTTCTAGTGCTTCATGATCTAAATTGTAATTCATTAAAGCATTGTGGAATATATATTTTAAGAAACACAGCCCCCTTTGACACTGACCCCAAAAGTTCCAAGGAACTTACCACATTTGTTCTCATTAACTGTTGTTTGGTTTTGCTACTGCAGACATCTGCTACACAGCTCTTTTAACTTTCTCTCAAGGCAAATTACTGGAGGCCTGGGTTACTATGGCAATGGGGAGTTGCCCCCATTATTATTCCCTGTCACTCATCTCCATAGCATTAGTCTGGATGGTGAGTGCTAAGCAGTAGGGAAGTTAAGACCAGCATACCTTTGCAAAGCTTTAGATTGTGAATCCTGAAATGGAATCACTCAGACAGAAAGGGCCCATTTCCATGGCAACAGGAGCAGCTCCTATTGTTTCAGTTTGTCACTCATCACAGCAATGTTTGCCTTGGGAGACTGTGCTAAGCATTTTTAGCTGCATTTTATTGTGGATTCAAGAGATTGGATGGCAAGGCTGCGATGGTTACTAGGGTTTGTGTCTTAGGGGAAATACTAGAATAAAATAATCTCTCTCATTCCCATAGAAATTTGAAATAACTAGTTGTGGAATAAAAAGGAAACAGAAGGTGTGATAACTAATTCCCCTCTGGGACAAGAATAAAGTCTGTCTTCCTTTATTTTTTTCTTTTATGTGTTTTGGTCCATTGTGATGGTGAGTTGCTTGGAAATGAGAAGTGGCAAAGGTTAAGGAAGACTAAAATAAATTATATGGAAAGGGTAAAATGGTCACTTTCCATCCCTTTTAAAAATAATAATAGAAGGAAGAATGATTCAAAGAGTAATGTATAGTAAATACTCATACATTCACATTATTCCTTTTATCAATATATATATTCCTTAATTTAAGTGGCTTCTCCCCAGTCCTCCCCCGTCCCATACTATAAAAATAACCCACTTCCCAGCCATCCCATGACTCTTTCTCTTGCTGCATCTGTCACTTAGGGTGATAAAGGAATGCATAGAAACCATTCTAGCTAACAAATTGAATATTTGATTTACCCCCAACATTCACAGTGCTGAGCTATATCCGGTGTCAGGATTGGTCCATAGAGTCATTATGACTTAACACATGAGACCCCAAACAATATTAAGATATTCTCTCAAATTATATGGTTCCTATTGTATTCCTGAAGGAATGTAGACCACTGCAAACTTCACAACCATGAGCACAAATTTATTCTATGAAAAGTTATTTAAAATGCAATATAAATTGCAATCCAAACACTCGGAGATCAATATTTTTATTAATTTTATTTTATGCTTTCACCTTTGTATTTCTCATATCAGAGACTACTATGTGGTAAGTATTGAACTAAGTATTTTTCTTACATTATCTCATTTAAATTTCTCTAAAAACGTTAGAAGTTATTTTATCTGTTTTTTTAGAGGTCTATAGCAAGTTGGCGAAAGTTCTGAAATTAGATTTAGAGTCCTATTTAATTCTTTGATAGCCCACACTCATCCTTTTTAGTTTTTCTTAAACCCCGAATCAGAATCACACAATACATACTATCTTGTATTTCCTGTGTCTGGTTTACTTGTGAAATATCAAGGTTTGTCAGTAGTTAGACATCGTCTATAACAGTTGAAAATAATCTCCCATTTTGCTTGTGGACTTTGACAGATCTTTCATGTTTGCATGGTTATAACATATACCTTCGGTCTTAGCAAATATTTAATAAGCCGCTCTTCTATGGAGAAATCTATAATGCATTATGAAAACATATGATATGCATTATTTTCTAAGAATATTCTTTTAGGGAACACAGGGTAAGAGATTTAAACTCTATTTAATGTTCTTACCTAGAAACGGAATGATGCAGCTAGGGTTGATAGGGCACGACATACATCTGGAGAGTAAAATGTGATTCTGACCATATGGCTGAGACAGCTTGTTCAACCCACTAAAACTTTAAGTCTGCTCTAGCTCTCTGCTCTAATAGCTCTAACTTGTTACATAGTGTATGTTCTATATAAACTGTATCTCTTCATTGCAACGCAGAGATTAAGTACAATGGTTCTGTAGGAAAAACCTAGCTTTGTGCACTCTTGTTTCCCCAAGATTTTGTTCACACTGCAATAAAAATATTTTAAAGCATTTCTCCATATAATTTATACACAATATAAATATATTCTGAGATTTTAAAAGAACTTAGCTTGAAAAACAAAGCTGTTTTGCAAGATGCAATCAGGGAAGGTACAGTGCAGGAGACATGGTATTTATAGGGGTTGAGAAAATAATTCCATGCAGAACCAACAGCATTTATTTCAAGAAACTGTGTGGACGTATGTGCACATGTGCGTGTGCCATAACCATATGTGTATGTAAATATATGCACACATAATGACAACTTTTCAGAATTTAATCAGAAAGATTAGAGCTCAAATTAGTACCCTTTGAATATGTAGCATTCTGCAACTACTTTTTGAATGAATTAATGAATGTCAGGGAGAAAAGATGTATGTCATTTGATTACCTTAGTTATGCTGGGAGAGTTATTATAAAAACTCAGAGTTTGGGGTTTTTATGGTCAGTTTTCTTTACATCTTACTTGCTTAATATTCTAGTTGCTTTTACATTTGATATTTAAAATGTGATTATTTTGTTATAAACAAGTGGTACTCAAGATGTATTTTATGCCCTGCTTACATATCATCTTGAGGTTGGCAAACTTGTTCACTCTTTACCTTAAATTAGGTGTCACCTTCTTGCAACATTCATGGGTATATGCTTTCATTCAAGAAATATTATGACAGCCTTCTCTGTGCATTATTTGGGGTACTGGTATGTGTGTGGGTGGCAGACGGCTAGAGAGGAGGGACTGGCATGCCACGCTGGCCATACACATACTCTGAAAATTCACCCTCTAGAGTGCTATGATAAAGGTCAGTACATTTTTTATTCTAGTCATTCTGATAGGAGTGCAGTAACATCTGATTGTGGTTTTAATTTATTTACCTCATAACTAATGATGTTGAGTATCTTTTCACGTGTTTGTCTGCCATCTGTATATCTTCTTCTGTAAAATATCTCTTCATGTCCTTTGTCCTTTACTAATTGGATTGTTAGAAGATTTTTTCTCACTCTTTATTAGAGCAGTTGTAGGTTTAAGGAAAAATCATGCAGACAGTACAGAGTTCCCACATTCCCCACACATATACACACACATACACAGTGTCCCCATTATTAACATTTTGCCTTAGTATAGTAACTCTGTTACAATTGATGAAACAAAATGGTCATAATTATGGTATAAACTGCAGTCCACAGTTTATATTAGAGTTTACTCTTTGTGTTGTATGGGTCTATAGTTTGTGTATGTGTGTGTGTGTATGCATTTGTGTGTTTGCTTATTTTTTTTTATTCTGGTAAGATATAAACAGCCTAAAATTTCCCATTTTATTCACTTTCAATTGTACAAATCTGCAGTGTTAATTATGTTCACAATGTTGTGCCACCATTAGCACAATCCGTTACCAAAACTCTTCCATCACCCCAAATAGAAACTCCATGCCAATGAAGCATTATATCCACATTCCCCAGGCCCCTCCAGCCCTTGGCAACCCCTGGCAACCCTTAAATGCTTTCCATTTAAGCCCATGGCCCATGTTTCAATTTTTGTTTAAGGTATGAGATTTAAGTCAGAGTTCGTTTTTGTCTAGGGATATCCAATTCCTCTAGCACCATTTGTTGAAAAGGTTATCTTTACACCATGGGCCTACTTTTGCACCTTCATAGAAAATTGGATTGGCCTAATTATGTAGGTCTATTTCTGGATTAACTATTAAGTTCCATTGATCTTTTCTGTCTCTCCCTCCACCGATCATACAGCGTTGATACTGTGGCTGCATAATAAATCCTGAAATCAGGTAGAATTATTCCTCCCAATTCACTCTTCTTTTCCCACATTTTTTAGCTATTTTAATTCCTCTATCTTTCTATATAAATTTTAGAATAATCGAATCCATATCTATAAAAAATTTTGCTAGGAATTGTGTTAAACCTGTCGGTCAATCTGGTGAGGGTGGCATCTTTACTATGTTGAGTCTTCCAACCCATGAACATGGTAAGTCCCTTCTTTTATTTAGATCTTTAAATTCTTTCATCACCACTTTGTAGTTTTCACCATGCAAGCCATGTTAATGTGTTGCCATATTTACATTTAAATATATTTTCGTTTTTTGAATGATTAAAAATGGTAGTGTATTTTTTATTTCAGCGTGTGTCTATAATTAGTCTGGGAAAGATGAATAACATTTGTATTTCTATTTTGTATTCTATGACCTTACTGATCTCACTTGTTAGTTCAAGGCATTTTGTGTTCTTTGGCTTGTAGATTCCCTGTGATTCATTCACATAACCAATCATGTCATCTACAAATATGAATAGTTTCATTGCTTTCTTTCTGAGAGCTGTATACATTTTATTTCCTTGTCTTGCCATATTGCACTGGTTAGAACATCTGGTATTATATTGAACAAGAGTGATGAGAGCAGATATCTTTGCTTTATTCCTGACCTTAGGAGCAAAATATTCAGTCTTTCAACACTAAGCAAACAATTAGTTGTGCTTTATTGTAGATGAGCAAGTTAAGGAATTTCCTCTTTATTCTTATTTTTCTGAGAAATTTTAACAGGGATCTTTGTTCAATTTTGACAAATGCTTTTTCTGCATTGACTAATAAGGTCATGTGATTTTTCTTCCTTAGCCAGTGAATATGGTTTACATTGATATTTGAATATTGAACCAGCTTTGCATCCCTGGGATAAACCCAACTTGGTCATGGTGTGTAATCTTCTTATGTATTGTTGAATTCACTTTGCTTATAGTCTGCTAGTGATTTTTATTACAGATATTCCTGAGAGGTATTAATCTGTGGTTTATTTCTGTTGTACTGTCCTTGGTTTTGATATCACAATGATATGAGTTTCACAAAATGAATTGGGAAATTCTCCCTCCTCTTCTGTTTTCTCAGAGATTGCACAGAACTGGTGTTCATTGTTTTAAACATTTGGTAAAATTTTCCATGAAACTATTTGGCCCTGGTGACCTCTTTTGGGGAGTGCTTAAAATTAAAATTGCAATTTTCTTAATAGCTATTGAATGTATCTATTTCAGATTGGGTGACTTGTGTACCCTGTGTTTTCTGAGGAATCGGTCCATGTCATCTAAGCTGTCAAATTTATGTATATAGAGTTTTTCATATTATTCCCTTATTGTACCTTGAAATCTGCAGAGACTGCAATGATAAAAGTTTTATTCCTGATATTGACAATTTGTGTCTTCTCTATTTTTTTCCTTTTTGGTCTTACTACAGATTCGTCAATTTTATTGATTTTTTCAAAGAACCACCTTCTTATTTCATTAATTTTTTGTTTTCAATTTCATTGATTTCTACTCTTATCTTTATTATTTCCTTCATTATGCTTGCTTTGTGTTTACTTTGCTCTTCTTTACCTAAATTCATGATAAAATCTTAGATTATTGCTTTGAGACTTTTTCTATTTTCTAATGTATGTATTTAGTCTTATAAGTTTCCTTCTCCTCACTGCTTTTGTTGTGTCCCACAAATCTGGATATGTTGTATTTTCAATTTCATTTAGTCCAAAGAATTTTTTAGGATAAACTTTTCACCCATGGCATGCTTTTCAGTCTTCAAGTCTTTGGATCTTTTCCACTTAACATTCTGTTATTGAATTCTAGTTTGATTCCATTTTGTTCAGAGAACACATTCTTGCATGATTTCAGTAACTTTAAATTTGTTGAGGCTTTTTTCATGGCCCATTTTGGCATATGTTCCACAGGCACTTTTAAAAACTAAATATATATTTTTTAATATGGAGTGTTCCACAAGTGTTTATGGTATCCCTTTGTTGATTGTTATTTGTGTCCAGTAATTCTACCAATTGTTGAGAGAGGGTGTTAGAGCCTCCAATTATAATTATGGATTTGCCTTTTTCTCCTTTCAGCTTACTGATTTTTGTTTCATATATTTTGCAACTCTGTTGTTTGGCGCATATTCATTCAAGATCACTGTCTTCAAGACAGATTTGCTCTCTTATCATTATATCATGTCGCTCCTTCTCTCTGGTAATTTTTCTTGCTTTAAAGTCTGCTTTTTATATCAATACAGGCACCTGTTTCCTTTAGAGTAATGTGTGCATGAGATACCCTTCCCATCCTTTAAATTTTAACCAACCTATATTTGAAGTTAATTTCTCATAGCAGCATAGAGTTGGGTCATGTTTTTTAAAACACTGCTGATCTCTGACTTTAATTGTTGTATTTTGACCATTTATTTTAATGTAATTACTAATATACTAGGTCTTAAGGCTGCCTTCTGTTGTTTTCTGCTTACTCTTAATGCTTTTCTTTCTGTCATCTTATTCATGCTTTCCTGTGGGTTACTTGACCAATTTTTAGAATTCTATTTTGATTTAGATTTAGTGTTTTTCAGTTGTTTGTATAGTTGTTTTATAGCAGTTTCTAAATATGCTGTCATTCTGATGTTTTTTCTTCTATGGGTAAGATGTTTTTATCTCCCTTACTGCTTTCAAGTTTTTGCCTTTGTTTCTAGTTTTCAGAAATTTGTTGTGAAGTTTCTTGGGATGGATTTCTTTGGATTTAGCCTGTTTGAGGTTCACTCAGTGTTTCAGTTTGCTAAAGCTGTCAGAATGCAGTATACCAGCAATGGGTTGGCTTTTTCAATGGGGTTTATTAGGTTACAAATTTACAGTTCTAAGGCCGTGAAAATACCCAAATTAAGGCATCAAGAGAAAGACACCTTCTCTGAGGAAAGGCTGCTGGCATCCAGGGTTTCCCTGTCACATGGGAAGGCATACGGCAACATCTGCTCGTCCCTGGTTCGAGTGTCAATGGCAGTCTCCAAATGCCTCTGGGCATTTCTCATTCAGCTTCTCTGAGCTCTCTGAGTTTTATCTGTCTTTTATCCTCTCATAGAGGATTCCAGCAAGGGGATTGAGACCCACCTTGACTGAGCTATAGAAACAACCTCATCAAAAGGTCCCACCCAACAATAGGTCTACCCCCACGGGGATGGATTAAAAGAACATGGACTTTTATGGGGTACATAGCAACTTCAAACTAGCACACTCAGCTCCTTGAGCCCGTATGTCTTTTGCCAAATTTGGGAAGACTTTAGCCTTAGTCTTAGGTTTTAGCATTATTTCTTTGAGTATATTTCAGAATGCCAATGTTTTCCTTTCCATGTTCATCCTTCTTTGATTCAACCCAGGAGGAAGGGTTGAGGCACCTTGTTAATATTTAGGGAGGGTAGAAGTCGAGGCTTCCTTACTCTGTTTTTGCTAGTGAGGTGGAGGTGGAGCCACAGATTTTTTTTAAAGATTATTTACAAATACACTATATCCATCATGTATACATACACCCTCCCCCCAACCCCCATCTTTTGGTAGACTCTAATCAACTTTCTGTTTCTGTGTATTTGCTATTTCTAGATACACAGAATTTCTTATATGTGACATCCTACAATATTTGTCCTTGTGTGTCTTACCTATTTCACTGAGCATATTTTCAAGATTCTTCCATGTTGTATCATGTCTGAGAACTTCTATGACCACATATAATTCCATTGTGTGTATGTACCACATTTCGTTTATCCATTTATTTGTCGATGGACACTTGGGATGTTTCTAGCTCTTGGTTCTTATGAATAACGCTGCTATAAACACTCATGTACAATTATTTGTTTAAGATACTGTTTTCAGTTTCTTTGTTTATACTTAGAAGTAGAAATCCTGGCTCATATGCAGCCACAGATTTTTCTCTGGTGTTTGGCTGAAGTACAGTGGTTATTGTCTGAAAGTTTTCTGTGCTATGCTGTTTCTTTTCTGGTTCTTTGGCTCGACAGAGGAAGCTTTTTTTGCCTGTCCCTGTTGACATTTCTGCATTGCCAATTTCTTTAGCATCCAGTCTGTGATATATGGGAAGAAAAGAAAACCCAATGAACATATCCCATGTTTTTCCTAAGATCCCGAGGTCTCTCACCAGTCTGCCTTCTGCTTTCCACATTTCAGATCTTTTTATATGTGTTTTATATATGATGTCAGGGACTTTAGTACTTAGGCAAAAGTAGTTTTACTCTATCTTTCCATCTAAGCAGGCTGATTTTAATTGCAATGGTCTGTTCTAATAATATCTCTCATAATTCTTTCTACACTCCCTCAGGACTATGACTATTTTTGGCTCTCTAGTCATCACATAATACATATTTATTAAACAAAGAAATAAAATACTTAAGATCTGCAGAGGCAAATTATAATTGCCTTAAATCTCAAAGTAAATACGCTGTAATATGTAATGGTACAGCCAAAAATTGTGAGATAGGATATCTTATGGTTCTTTGAGACCCTTCATTACAGCTTGTACTTGGACTACAATTACAACTTCTAGTGGTGTTTGATGCAGTCACACTTGAGAATGTATATCAGATAAGGGCTATAATTATTAGAGGTATCATTATAATATTTGGATTATATTGTTATTTTGTGTCTGAATAAGGAATTTGACTAAATGGTTGCAGATTTTAGAATGGGCTCCAGTTTGGGATAGAGAATGAAAGTGAAGGCACTTTTTATTTGCACTTTCTCTTGCAATATCAGAAAATTTTCTCTTATTCCCAGCACAGGGGGAGCCTTTTGCACTCAGGATGCATAGCACTTCAGTTTTAAAAGGCAGTATAAGAATATGAACTCTTGCTCTTCCCCAAAGCTTGTCCCAAATAATTTCCATTACATAAATGATATTCTCATTCTCCTGGGTGCTCACGTTACAAAACTGGGAGTCAGACTGACATTTCCAAAACCTCTAATTTTTCATTGAAAAATGTCTATCCCATGTATCCACTTCTTAGAGAGTCTCAGTTCCTGTCCTTATCCAAACTTTTTTCCCCCTGGGTAAACTTCAATTTGAAGAAAGGACTCTGCTGCTAAAATGAAGTTTTGAAATTATCAATACAATCTGATTTTTATTTCTAGATGAGATTGAATCCTCAAGAGTAAATCTGTTCTAGTTTGCTAGCTGCTGGAATGCAACACACCAGAGACAATTGGCTTTTAATAAAAGGGGATTTATTTAGTTGACGTATAATTCTTCAGAGGAAAGGCAGCTAACTTTCAACTGAGGTTCTTTCTTATGTGGGAAGGCACAGGGCAATCTCATGGCCTTCTCTCCAGGCCTCTGGGTTCCAACAGCTTTCCCCCAGGGTGATTCCTTTCTGCACCTCCAAAGTCCTGGGCTGAGCTGCGAGTGCTGAGATGAGGTATGCTGAGCTGCTTGGGCTGTGCTACTTTGCGCTATCTCATTTAAGCACCAGCCAATTAAATCAAAGGTCATTCATTGCAGCAGGCAGGCCTCCTAGCCGACTGCAGATGTAATGAGCAACAGATGAGGTTCACGTGCCATTGGCTCATGTCCACAG
Organism: Myrmecophaga tridactyla; assembly: GCA_004026745.1. NCBI lineage: Eukaryota > Metazoa > Chordata > Mammalia > Pilosa > Myrmecophagidae > Myrmecophaga > Myrmecophaga tridactyla. The sequence goes on from PVIY010003609.1 coordinate 42,914, forward strand.
CAACAGAGCTAGGCACAGTCACCTGGCCAAGTCGACACCTGAACCTAACTACCACAATTGCCAATCCCTTATTTAGAGAAAAGGAAGAGTTGGTTAGGGAAAGGACTACTAGATGTCCTTTGGATTTTTCAGCCAGAAAGTTTTGGTGACTCTTGGAAACCAGTTTCCAGTGAAATGGTAGGTGATAAATATAAAGAACGGGATAAGAGGAACTGTAGACAGTAAGTGCAGGCAACTCTTTCAGGAGGTACTTATCATACCCCCACTCCACCCCACGGAGTCCCCTCAAATCGTCATTCACAGATGAAGAAACAGAGTTGCAAAGAGTTTGAGCAATGTGACCAATGTTGCAAAGCAAGCAGGTAAGAATCAGAACCGGAATCCAGTTCTATTTCATCAAAACCCATATGCTATCTGCAATATCATAATCTCCACTAGATTTGGGACCAGAAAGTCTAGAATTAAATCCTCATGAAATTGTTTTAACTTGCAAAATTTCAAACTTGGAAGATAGCAAAGATAAGCAGAAAAAAGACATCCTGAAACCTCATTTGTTCTCCCTGCCAAATGGTACACTAAAGGAGTGAGATCATTTATTAACTACATTCAATTAATCCGAAATCATTCTTTCTTTCTCTAAATGTAAAGGATCCTGCTCCCTAGACTCATCTAATTTATAGAAACTGCGTACTCAGAGTAAATTTTAATAGATGTAATGGAGCTCACTTACAACAGCATCTGTTCTAAAATATTTTACACAGCAAAGAGAATGGATAAATGCAATATTTTAAATTAACAGTCATTAAGGGAACAATTATAACAACAATAACAATAGGGAAAAAGACATTTCTAATGAAAGGAACAGAGAGAGGCCCAGTAGATCAGAACCTCACTATTTTACAAAGACCTATGTGAAAAATCTGACTAAAAGAATGTAAACTTTTTTCTTAATATGTAATTCATCATTACCCAGATCCATATGTATTTGTATATGTTAGACACATTCACCTCATTTTTTATCCTTATCCTTTATCAACTTTCAAGGCAACAATCTTAAGATTGGCAATGGGGAAGAAAGTGTTGCTATAGTGTATGTCACCACTCATTAGAAATCACTTTATAGCTATAGTTCTCAACTGGGAAAAATTTTGACCTCCCCCTGCCCCAGGGACATATGTCAATTTTTTTTTTTGGCAATGGTTGGGGACATTTTTGGATGCCACAGTGTGGGTGGGGAATGCAACTGACATGCGATGCGTAAGGTGGAAGTGATAAAGGCTGCTAAGCATCCTACAATGCACACAACAGTCCTTACAACAATTTTTCCGACCCAGAAAACTGTGCCAACTCAGAAATCTTGCTCTAGAGGAACACTTCTTTTTAACACTCACATTCCAGCCAATAATGTAATCACTCATATATTTACTATACTAATTAAAGCAGGCAACCATTATTTGTAAAGTGGTGAACTTTTATAATCTGTCAACTCTCATAGTTGGTAAGGATAATCGGAAAGGAAGAATTATATAGGAAAGATTGAAAGAATAAAAATAATGTATTATATCAATATTACCATGTATTGTTTCTAAGAAAGGGGTGCTCCTATTCAAAGATGGCATGGCATGCATGTTTAATTGTGCACAAATACCCTTTGGATAAACAGCCTGAAACTACCTAATAATACAATTAAGATCTCTATGAGGCATGTTGTCAATTTAGCCACAAAGAGAAAGATAAATGTGTGATTGAAAAAGTATTTGTCTAACAAGCTGCAGCTGTGTATAATTAATATCTAATAGCTCATCTAGAAGTATTCTCCAACAGGCAGAACAACGATGATTAATTTGCTATGATCTACTGAAGTGATTCACCAAATCAATGCATAAAAACACACTTAGCTCATATTAAAGTTATAACACCAACCAATCAAATCCTAGTATATTCAAAATTAATAGTGATTTGACCTAATGCTCTTTTGTAGGATTTAGAAAATACTCTCAAGGAAATAAAGATAATATAAAAATGTCACCTGGAAACCAGAAATAGGCATCTGAATTCTTCTTTCTGCATTTTTCTAAAGATTTCAATAAAGTTTGTTACTCAAAATCTTTAGTATAGGAACATGCCAGGGAGCACTAGAAAGTTACACTGCTGAATTGGATTATTGTTCTCAATTTTCACTTTTGTCCCATGTGAGAATGTATAGATGCCATGTCTTTGGTTGTGCAACTTTTCAGTACCTTCCACTAAAGTGGGAAAAATATATTTCCCCATCCACCTAGTGTTAGGCATAGCCAAGTGACTGACTTTGTCCAATAGAATGTGGGCTAAAGTGATAGCGTCCCCTTCTTAGTGGAAGCCTTAAAAGGCGCTGCACAATTTTGCTCACCTTTAGTGTTTCTGTGTCATTTGCCATTAGAGAAACACGCTTCAGACAGCTATTGAATAATAAGAGTATGAGGAGCTGATGCACCATCTTAAGAGCAAGGAGAAGATTGTTGTTGGAAGACAATGAGATTGTTGAGATTGTTAGGCAGCAAAAACTATTATACTTACAAAAACTTTTCAAGCAAAGTCTGTACATGGGAAAGGATCTCCAAGACTGACATCTGGGATGAACTCGCTATGATTTGATTCGTAATGAGGACTCATGATTTTAGATGAGCCAATCAGAACAAATTGTAGGACTTTTAGAAAGGCAATCAGGAAAGAATTTCACTGTTTCCTGCTGGTTTTTTGTTTGTTTGTTTGCTTGTCTGGAAGAATGGGAAGTTTAAGCTTTTAACTACATCTAGCTGGAGCAAGGAGAAATCTGGAGCTACTTAACACTTAAGACAAAGTCAAAAGTGGAGTTGAGAGAAAGAAACAAATTTCTAACGACTTGACTCCCTCTCTGAACCTAATTATAACTGAAGATAAACTTACCCCTGGATTTTTGTCTACATGCGCTGATAAATTTAATGTAAAAGACAAAAAATATAGAAGTGATATTTTTAAATGTAATTTTCCTTTATTTTCACTCAATTATGTTCAGCTATTTGGTAATGTGTAGAGAAAGAAGAATTTGCTGCAGAAAGAGAACTGTTATTAAAGCATATGCAAAACACATACCTAATTCTCCTTCTATTCATACAATTTTCTTTTAAAAGTATCACTATGACATAATTATAGTTTATCCAAATTCAAACCTGAAATTTACATTTCAAAGCTGTAATAGAATTATAATATTTTCCTACAGGATATAATTTTTTATCAACTCAGACTAAATTTATAATCTCCCAGGCTTTACCTGAAATTTAAGAAAGTATCGCAAAACTCTACTAAATTTAAAGTGAACAAGTTTAGTACCAGGTTCATAAAAAGGTGCCAAAAAAAAATAACCTCTGAAGACAAAGAGACTAAAGCATGCTTATCCTGAAGGCAAATTTGGATAAATCTATTTTTCAAAATAATATAGGTAAAGTGTTTCTCCTGTAATTGAGTAAAGAAAATAATTTATAACAATTTATTCTAATAATTTAACCAGGCTGCCCAGTTTCAGTGAAAAGTTTTCCTTTAGCAGCCATCAATAATGTATATACCTTGCCTAAAGTGACCAAGTGTTTGATGATTTTATTATCAGAGGTTACTATTTTCTTTTTGATTGCCTCACCACCCCCTATGTTTTAGAAACTATTAGTCTATTTCACTTACTATAAAAGTAGCACGTATTCATTTTACATAATTTGGAAAATAGTCAAAGCTACAAAAGAGGGAGTAAAAACCAGCCATGTTCCAAACACAAGGCTATTTACTACTGTTAGCACATTGTCGTACTTCCCTCCAGAATTTATTTTCTAGGATATTGTTTATAAAACTGTGTGCTTTATTTTTTTCATTTATTATATTTGAACACTTTCCCAGAACAATCATTTGCTAAAAAGTCCTTCAGAAATTTTAAGTAAGAGCCAAAATTCGTACAATGAGCTCCATGATTTGCATCCTCCTATTATCTCCTTTACTTCACTCCCAACCACATCACCCTCCTTACTTCACTCTGGCCACATCTTCACTCCTTGGTATTCCTCCACATACCAGAATGGTTCCACCTTATTGCATTTACAGTAGCTGAGTGTTTTTCCTCTAGATCAACATGGCTCATTCTACCATCTCCTTCAAATGTCAGCATCTCTGTGATCCCCACCATAACTTGCCAGCTAGACTATCATCATGACTCTGGAGTTGGGCTGCTTATACTAGCTGTGTGACATTGGGAAAGCTGCTGACCCTCTCTGTGCCTTGGGGTAATAAGAACTATATCATGGGGTTGTTGTGAAGATGAAATACATCCAGTTGTGAAAACCTGTCCCTTACCATCACCCTCAAGCCCTCACATCTGCTGGGTTTATTTTGTTTTTTGTTTTTTTTTTTAATTTTCCCATCATCCAGGTTTTATTTGATAATATATTGCATTATTTACTGATTATTATTATTATTATTATTATTATTATTATTACAAATTACTGACAGACTTACTGTTTGGTGCCTGTGTTCTCTCGCACATGCAAAAAATCTTTCTAAAGGCAAATATTTTCACCCCGAAGGATAACAGGAACATAGACTAAAAAATAAAAACAAAAACAGAACAAAATGGAAAACAGTGAACTTATATATAACACCCACTGAATGTCACAACTATTTAAGTGTCAATCATTTCCTCCTTACCACAACCCCATGAAACAGGTATTACTTTTATCATTATTGTCCAATTTTACAGGTAAGAAAACTGAGGTATTAAAAAATTAAAGCAACTTTCCCAGTTGGTAATGCTAATGAGTTAGTTCCCCAGGACGTGCCCTAAAAATTTTTTTTTAACTTTTTATTTGAAGTAGCTTCAAATTTACAGGAAAGCTGCAAACATAATAAAAGATAATACAAGGAACTCTGCTCTACCCCGTCACCCAAATACCAAGATTTACCAACCTTTAGTATTTTACAACATTTTTATACCATTCTTTCTATCTCTCTGGCTATCAGTCTATCTATCTACTATTTAAACCTGTGAGGAGGTCGCATATATCATGCTCCTTTAACACTTCACACTTCCGGCACATTTCCTGACACCAGACACTCACCATGCAGCCACCTTAAGTGCACATGTTTTGGCCGCTCTGCCACCTCACGTGAATATGTTCTGACTGAATGGACTGTATAAATGAAAATAGAAAGTGCTACCACACCACTAGGATGAAGTTTGTTTCAGATCCTTCACTTCCCACTGAAAAAAAGTGAATTCCGGTTCTCTCAGACTGTACTTTTTCAAATCAGAGCAAAGAAGATCAAATGCTGAAGCTTTCACCCCTGCCGTGAGTGGGGCGTGGACCACCAGCCTTTCTACTCGGTATCCAAACATATTAAGTTCTCTCGTACTCTTTCTCATTGTGTTCCTTTGACTTAATTAATTTGCCAGCCAGTGTGTTATTCCTATAACTCCAGCATATTACCTTTTCTCTTTTAAATATTATAGCAAAACTAGTTAGAATACTATTGATAGGAGCAATTTTAGAGCAATTACATCATAATTTTCTTCAGTTCACAGGAATATCCATTCTTTTACCACTCTGCACATATTGTGTTTTAATACAATTTCTTTTATTGGGATGTGAGTTGCTTGCTGGATGTGTTATGAAACTACACATGGATGTGTTATGAAAGCAATGCTTTCTAGTTCTGCTAAACTCTGCTCTAGCTTTGCTCAAGTATGTCATATGGGGGAGGGAGCTTCTCCATTAAATCTTGAAATGGGGTGACTAAACTGCTATTCACAGTCTAGTCATGTAAAGAAAACTAAAATACACTTAAACATCTCTATCCTCGAAGACTACCTAGAAACACAAGTTCTCAAAAATAAAGTCCAGAAACAATCCATATAAGAGACAGATAGTGGGTCTGTTAAAAATGCAGACCCCCAGGTCCATACTAGCTTTCTACTTAACTGAATTTTGAAGAGGCAGGACAATGATATTTGCCTATTTATAAGCACCCCAAGTAATCTGTATACACACAGAGTTTACAAAAAAAAATGTGAGAGCCTATAGGCTATGTCCTATGCTAACTGTGACTGGGAGTATCATGATAAATTAAAATAGATTCAGTACCTGATTGCATGGATTTCAGCCCAATGGGGTGCCAGACATTAATCAATCGATGACACAAACATAAAATAGCAACAGGTACAAGAGCTATGAAGGAGACAAAATGTGAATTATGGGGGCTTGGCTTCATCCAGAATATCAGGGAAAAAAAGCTTCTCTGAGCTGAAAATCAAAGCTTAGTATAAACTGAGTAAGGGAAGAGAGGAAGGGAAAGTAGTGTTGCAGGCAGAAGGAAAACAATGCCATAAATCAGGTGGGGGACAGGAACCTGGAGAAAGAAGGAAAAAAGAAGGAAGCCCAGATGGCAAGGGGTAAGGGAGAGCCGGCTGTGAGGAAGAGATGAGAGTGGTGGCAGCGGCCAGAGCACACAGAGACTTGGAGATTAGTTCTGCCTTCACCTTGCACAAATGCAGTGGGAACACCCTGGAGGCTTAGGGAAGGGCGTTGGGGCAGGTACTTCCAGATGCCAAGCAGAAGGGTACCCACCAGCCACATGGAGGAATTTAAATTTAAGGGGTGGGTAATCAAATTGCAAATTCAATCCTCAGTCACACCTCACATCAAGAGCTCAACAATCGCATGTGGCTAAAACAAAATTAAGCATAAAAATATATATTTTTTTAATTTTAATTCCAGTGTGAGTGCCCCAGCAGCTACACCACCCCAAGATCTTCCCACCTCCTCCCCCAAAGGAAAAAATTGGTATCTGCCCATGGGAGGCTGGGAAGACACCTGACATCTGTGAGCAGAAGTTGCCTGGAGACTCTGCTGAGTCAGCATCCCACCCCTTCCACACCCACACGTGCTGCTGCAGGGCTCCCCAGTTCTATACAGGGTGTGCATAATGGCTAGCCTCGTTATGTAATGAGTATTTCTCAGATGAACATACCTAACACACATTTTTTTTAAATAAATAAGGCAAGTAAACATTCCAGTAACAGTAAGTAAGCAAAATTAATCCTAGAAATAACTTCTAAAAATTTTAATTCTCTCTCTCGGCCTTTCTTATTTTCTATTTTCAATCACATACCTGAATTCAAGCATGTTGAGTTCTTGTAAAACGAGGTCCTACTGTACTTGGGGAAAAAAACTAGTCACAGTTATTTTCAAACATGCTTTTAAGGTATCCCCCCTGGCCTCCCTTCCCATCCATTCCCCTGTATTATCTCTCTCTCATATCTTGCTCTTGTGAGCAGGATTGCTACATATCATACCAATAGAATCCAGGCTGTGACACAAAAAAGCTTAATTTTCTTTTTTAGGGTTCCCGGTGGAGGACCATAATGTGCGAAATGCTATTTGTTAGGTCATTAAAAGAAACTAATGAACTCACTGGCTTCCTGGAATTGTAGTTCTATTTTTCAGGAGTATGGGAGCCTATTTATTTTTAACTGTACTATTATCATATGAATAGATCAACTTCTGGTTGTTACCCATTTCAGACACGCACTCCACTCCACTTTCATTGCACAGTCTGTTACATGACAAAATACCCGCGGAAGCTCACCAACAGCCCGGACTCAGGAACAAAGCATTATATCATAAGGGAGGAGTGGAAAACAAAAACTTTCAACTAGCCAAGCTATGTTAAGGTTAATCATATAATAACAAGATGATAATAATCTCCTAATGAACACTAACCCATAATAGGCACCTACTGTGTACCAGGCACAATCCTCCGTGCCTTTCTGGCACTGTCTCATTTAATCTTTACCTACGTTACTAAGCTACATCTTCCAATAATATACCCACTGTACAAATGAGGCCACTGAGGCTCACAGAGGTTAAGTGACTTCCGAGGAACACTAATTATTCCAAAATCATCCCATATTGGCTTTTAATCAAAGGCCAAAGAAAATCCACGTAAAGTTTGATATGGTACCTACACAAAATAAGAGCAGCCATAGGGCCATCCAGAACATCTCATATACTTGGAAAGGCTGCTAACAAGTTTTGACAGTTCTATTAAACTATAACCTGCATTAAAACAGATGCTATTATTTTTACGGGCATAATTAGGCTACATGTACAAAAACAGATACACCTGCAGCTATGTCCTTTATTTATCTCTGAAATCTTACTCATTTGGATTCATAAAGCAGAAAAGATGCCTTGCTGTACTCACACATGCCTATCAAAAGTGAACTCCTGTATGGATAGGAAACTTAAATGCTAATTCTTTCTTTGTATCTAATTATACAACCTTGGGCAGGTCACTTTAAATCTTGGGACAAAGGTCTTCCTGTGGGAAAAAGGGGACAGATCTTTAACATCCTCCTAGATTTAACACTGATTTTATGTTCCCAAAGAAAACCTTATCAAGGATTTCACCATTTCAACTGAGTTTGATCTTTATAACAGGTTTAGGTCTTGCCAAATGACAACTCTGAATTTTGATCTTTAGGGTCAAAAATAAAAGAACCAAAAAAAGAAAAGAGATCAATCATTTGTGCTATTCTACCAGAGAGCTAAAAATAAAAGATTTCAACATCAATCACTGATATAGTCTTTCTGTTGGCAAACGTATAATAATTAGTAGGATTTGTCAGTACTCACTCAGTTATAAGTTACAAAAACCCAACTCAAGATGATTACAGTAAAAAAATGAAACAAAAAAAAAATTACTGATTCACGTAAATAGAAAGTTTACGGGTGGGCATGGCTTTAGGTAAAGATCCCTGCCACCATGTCAGACTTACATCTTCTCAGCTCTCTCTGAACTGACTGGCTGAAAATGGGTCATGTAACTGCCTTAGTTTCCAGGCGCCACAACAAATACCACATACTGGGTTGGCTGAAACAACAGCTATATTACTGGCTCACAGCTCTGTGGTTGGAAGACTTGCCTCCTCCTGGGTCGGTAGGGTTCTGGCTGGACACCAGTTCTCCTTAGGGTTCCCTGGCTCATATCCCTGCCTTCCAGTTTCCATTGACCCGGCTTCTGACTCCTCTCCATGGTTTTTTCTATGTCTGAATTTCTTCTGTGTATAAAAGCTACCAGTAACCCAGATTAAGGCCCACCCTCCTTTGTTGGGCCACACTTTACCTAAAATAACACCTTCAAGGGACTCTATTTATACTGTATCCACACCCACAGGAAGGTGATGCGACCGAGCATGTATCTGAATTTAGTTCTGTAATTCAATCTAGAATGGTGTCCTCATCTGAACCAATCGCTATGGCCGGGATAGATCATATGCCTGCACTTGGGACCAAAGATAGATGGACAGCCTCACTCTTAGGCACAAGGAAAATCCAGGAACGATTAACAGAAAATGGAGAAAGGAATGTGACAGGTTAAAAAAAAAAACAGGCTTCCACCTCATCAAAAAAGGTATTAACACTAGAAACTTAATGGTAAGTGACCCAATGATTTTCCTTATCTTTCCAAAGATATTATTAATAATAGCTGTAAATTATTGACCATTTCTTCTATGCCAAATGCTTTATATGCATTATCTGTTTTATCTTACATACATATGAAGAAACAGAGACAGAAAGAAGTTCATGTAATTTGCCCCAAATCCCAAGTGCTAGTAAGAGGCAGAATCAAGATGCATTAATAGCTTTATCTTATTTCCAACTTCATGTGATTAAGCATCTTAGCCACAATACTGCTTCTGAAAGAACTAACCCCATAGCTTATTTTCAGAAAGAGCAAGAAATTAGAAATCACAAAGTGAGATAACTTCAAAACATGACTTCAAAAACCAAAAGGTCTTTTCAGCAACAGAAAAGTACAAGAGAAGATGATTTGCTAAGAATGTCCAAACAGACCTGTGGTGACATGAAGAGTTTTCACAGTGTTTGAAATCATTTAGTTACTTTAACTCCAAAGTACCAAGGTTATAACAATTATTAACATACATATTAACAAAATTACAAGTCAATTCACCCATGGTCTGATTAAGAATCAAACCATGAAATTCTCTGATATTTAGCTACAACTGTCATGTTACTGATGATGACACAATTATTCCAGTTATCTGGCTCCCTTGGGCTAAGAGGACATCACTGACCAGTCATTTGTAACTGGGCTGTTGATACACCTATATAGTCCTGCAACCTTTGCAATGAATCATTGCTAAATCATGTAGAAGCATTACCCTGAGATAAACATTTTTAGAACAGGGTCAGCAAATGAAGACCTGTGGACAAATCTGGCTTGCTGTCTGCTTTTGTAAATAAAGTTTTATTGGGACACAGCCATGCACATTCATTTACATATTGTCTGTAGCTGCTTTCTCACTAAAAACAGCAACGTGAACGGCTGTAACAGGGACCGTCTGCTTCAAAGGCTGAAAATATTTACCATCTGCCCCTTTACAGGAAACAGGTTGCCAATCCGTGTTACAGAATATTATACACTCTAATGGCAAGGGAGATGTGAAATTTTTGAGGGACATTCTAAAAACCCAGAAATTTCTCTCCTGTTTGGAAAATCATAAAAAGGAAGCTGATATTTAATGATTAGATTGACTTTATAATACTCTACAGACAACCCCATCTCAACCAACTTTCTAAAATCTATTAATGAAGTATTTGCCAGGCCAGCTGCTCCAGACCTATGATGAGTTTACCTGATTTTCCGCAAGGAGTATCCTCTCCTGCTTTGGAGCCTTTTGCATCTTTATAGTCTTCTCCTCCTTAGGCCTTTTTAAAAAGGAGTTGATAAGCTGAAATCTTTTCATTTTGCATTTTGGAAGCAACTGCCAATTGGGGCTCACAATAGGCCTTCTTTTATTTTAAGGTTTCCTGTATCATATTTCCTTCCCAACAAATCACGTTGAACCTCCCCAGTGCAATATAGATCACTTACGTTGAACTCTTAACAGGTATTCACAACAGCATTGGCTACTTTGGGCCTTTGCCTACTCACGTGCTCTTCGAAAAATAAAATGGGCACTTGGCCTCTGTTGGTTTGCACTTGGAATTATATTTCATTTGTTTTCCTTAAATGGCATGGGTTCCAGGTAGTCCACTCCCAATAAAAAGGATATTTACTTAACAGTTAAGTGTATTGTATTTTCCCTGACACTGATTTAAACTCTAAGGATAATACCCCTGTTTCTACACACAGCTTGATTACTTCAACCCTACTTGATTGGAGGGAGAAAGTGATATTTTGGATGCAAAATTTTAGGTCCTGATCTTTCATCCGCAGCTCTAGACTGCACAGGGAATCCCTGATCCAATTTCCAGCAGTTAGAAACTGACACATTAGACATTAGGGTACACCACTGAGAAATAGCTCTAATGGTTTGCAAGTTGCTGGCTTCGTTGCACTTGTGCTATTTAAATAAGCTAACCATTTTTTTTATTATACGTGATTACAATGTAATATAAACTATACAAATCTTACAATTTTTATAGTTTCAACAAATTCAAGAGTAATGATGTGAATTTGAAATGAATAAGAAATGCTCACCCCAAGCTAAAAAGGTCTATATTCTCCTCAACAGGAGGAACACATTATTGCCTGTACAGAGATTCTATGACTATCCACAAAACAAAATGAAGCAATAATTTTTAGAACATTTTAAAATCAGCACAAGAATGTTACTGCCAAGGAAAATGGGATTATGATGTGGATGACAGAATCTTAATTCCCAGCAAAGGTCATACTAAGAAGAATTCATTCATTGCTGCATGACTGGAGTTTAGGTCAGCTCCATCTATTGGGAGTGAGTGGGGCAAAAGGGTTGGTCCTCTATAAAGCCAGCTACTGCAAAAGAGCATTCACATCAGCGCTCATATAAGTAAACTACATCACTGGAAGATCAATTCTCTGGGGCTGAAGTTGCTAAAATGTAAACAGTAATGCTTCCACTAATCCACATGCATCTTGGTATGACTACCTAAAGGCTTTTATAAAAAATTGACAAAGTGTGACTGATACGATTTTTCACTACCCACCATCCATTCTGCAGTGTTCTGATGAAGTCCAATTTTACTCTGGGGACCCAACCTCCTCCCCTTCTCAGTCTATAAGGTCCAAGAAGGGCTAACCCATGGTCAAGGAGAAGACCATGCCACTATGATGGTCTGTTCTAGCATGTTATCAACAAAGCAAGTGGAACCAAGAATCCCAGGTCTTTCTCTGTAACTATTAGAAAAGAAGAATTCTCTTTCCACTGAAAAGGCTGGGCTGCTAATACATAAGCCTAAGGCTATCAGCTGGCACACTGGCAACAGAAAGGGAGTGCCCTTATGACAGTGGAGTTTGAACAGAGACCAGAGTTAGCAACTGAGAAAGACAAATCCCAAATGGCATCATTTGAGTCCAAGAGAGAAGTGCTACCTAATAGTTGAACCACCCTAAAACTTTTAGTTATTTGAGTCAATAAATTTGCTTTTGGCTTAAGCTACTTAAAGATGGGTTACTGTCACTTGCAACAGTAGATTGTAATAAACACAGGGTTTCTTAAGAAATTGATTCAAAAACATAACTTGTATTATGATGTTTATCAGGTACACAATTTTGAAGATATGTGATACCTAACAAGAACATTTTGATAGGTGAGTGGGTAGGAGGAATGATCTAGAAGAATAAGCAGAGACCATAAGCTCTAGAAGATATGAACAGAATGGAAGAATAGGAGGCCCCCTAAAGTAGAGGGGGAGGGGCTGGTGTGGGGAGGGCATTATAAGGAAGAGAGCAGAGGCTGTTTTCATACACTTGACCACTAAGCTTGGGATAGGAAATGCCTTAACAAAGTATGAAATTTACAATTTTGTGCAGTAGTAAAATATCTGCAACTCTATTTCGCCCCCAGATATTACCACAGCCATGAGCAAGTGTGAAAGATATGCTGATACATATTTCACATTTTTCACTTTATTATCAAAGATCTCTACCACTCATCAGATCAGAGCTTCTCAATTGTTTCACTAAGCTACTGATAGCCTTACTCTCGCTGGATGAAGAGATGGGAGCTGGAGTGGCCAAACCCCTGAGCAGGTCACTGTCAACCATGAACAAACATAAAAGAGTTACTTCTGTCACAACAGCATGTTGTGCAGTGGGAATCACTGCATTGCATGTGTGTTTTGTTCAATCACTTTAACTCCCTAAGACTTTGTTTCCTCATTTGCAAAAGGGTTACTATAGAGATATAGAGTGAGAATTGTGATCAATAGAAAACATTGCATGAAAACTGTCTCTATAGCACTGCAATACAGTAGAATCTAATTAAGTTATAGCTGATATATTTTCTATAAGCAAAGTTTACACTTGTCTGCTATTTATATGTATATTCATCTGGAACTGCACATAGATAAGACTGAAACTATTTCTCCCTAAACAAAATATACACATGAGAGAATCTATTAAAAGAAAAGCCTTGGTTTCTTAGAACACTGTTATTGTTTATTTAAATACTGGAATTTCAGAAGAAAAATGTTTAGAATCCATTAGATATCTAATTAATCCAGTCTCCTAATCAGGTAACTTATTTATTACAAAGCAATTATTCACAGTGAAGTTACTGGACAGCACTATGAAACATAAGTGAATTTGTGCAATAATCTGAGGCTTGAGTGCTTTCTTATGAGTTAATACTGTGCACAAATTAAGTAAGGTATTAATAATCTACTTAAATGATGACTTCTTTTATAGCCTATTTATGTCCAAATTTCAAAAATTTAGAAGCTAAATATGCTATTTAACTGCAAAATTATAAAGGTCACTGTTTGTTAAAGCTACCAGAATGCAGTATATCAGAAATGGATTAGCTTTTACAAAGGGGATTTATTAAATTACAGGTTGCAATTCTAAGGCCATGGAAATGTTCAAATTAAGGGATCAACAAAAGGATACCTTCACTGAGGGAAGGCTGATACTGTCCGGTTCCTCTGTCACATCTGAAGGCACATGGCAACATCTGCTGGCTCTTCTCTCCTGGGTCGGTTTCAAAACTGGCTCCCTCAGCTCCTGTGGGTCCTTCTGGCCTCTACTGGGTGCTTTCTTTCTTAGTTTCTCTCAACTCTCTGGGTTCTCTTAAAGGACTCCAGCAAGTGGATCAAGACCCATCTTGAATGGGGAGGGGGGAGTCACATCTCCATGGAAACAACCAAATCAAAAGGACCCACCCAATAATAGGTTTGGTCCCACAAGACTGGATTATAAGAACCTGGCTTTTCTGAGGTATATAACAGTTTCAAAACAGCACAGTCAGTGTAGCTTTTTAAAACCAGAAAGGAATCTAAGAAACTTGTAAAAGGTACTAACCTCACTGGAAAGCTAGCATTTGGGAATTAATGGAAAACCAACAAAGTTGTAAAAGCAAATAGAGACAGATATGCCTATGCATAAAATATTCAGCATGATAATAAAGCAACATGACATTGGTGAACTGTAAAAAATGTAATCTAGAGTGCATATGGAAGAGACGAGTAACGTATTCCAATAGGCTGATGATTTGGACTTTATTCTGGGAAGAATATAGTAAAAATCAATGAAGAAAAAAATTGAACAAGGGTATAAAAAATAAATTATATTTTTCTGATATTAGAAATTGAGACCAAATACAAATTTCTTGCTTCTTGATATATCTGCTCTTCCTTTTCACACCATCCTACAGCATAACCCCTACATTCCCTCTTTCATAATGCACTTTTTTGAAAAATAAATGAGACATACAATCAGAAAGTGCACAGAAAAACTTGCAGTTGCCATTGAGCTTTATATAAATGGAGTCATTATATAAATGGAGTCACACAGTGTGTATTCTTCCTTTTCAGGCTTTTTTCTTTTAACTAAACATCATATTTGTAAGATTTTTCCATGTAGTGGTAGTTTCCAGGGCTGTGGATGAACAAACTACAGGTTTTTGTTTAAAACGAAATGCTGTTATAAATATTCTGGGTCAGCCCTTTGTACACATTTATGTTTAGAATATACCTAGGAGAAGAATTGCTTGTTCTAGGGTGACAGGATTATCACCTTTAGTTTTCCAAAGTAGTTGTGCTAATTTACTCTGTTATCCACACTGCTTGGACATCTCCATGACTCCATATCCCTCCCCACTTAATACTTGGGATTGCCATGTTTGTCTTTGTCATAAATTTTAGCAGTTCCTACATTGGTGATATCTCATTGGGTTTCTTTTTTTATTAAGGGGTAATATCTAGACAATAAAATGTACAGGTCTTAAGTGTTTGGTTTGATGGGTTTTAACAAATATGTTAGTCATCTACTACCATCCAAAGCAAAATAAAGAACATTTCCATCACTGAAGAAAGTTGCTTTCTTCTATTCGATTCCTCAAGTACTGAAGTCTCAATTTCTATCTCTATACGGTTGGTCTTGGACTTCAAATAAATGAAATCATACTGAATAAAATCTTTTGTATGCTTTTGTTTGCCTAACATTGTGTTTATACATTCACCCTTGATACTGCATGTACCACTAATTATTCTCTTTTATTGTCAAGTAGTATTCTGTTGCATGAATACACCACAAGTTCATTTTTCCATTCTTCTGTTGATGAGCACTTAGTTGTTTCAAATTTTGGACTATTAGGATACAGATGTGAGGAGAATTTTTATAAATTGTTGTGTGGACATGGCTGTATATTTAACTTTTTAAGAAACTGCTGAGCAGTTATTCAACACCCTTGTACACTTTTACATCCCCACCTATATTTATGAGTGTGTCACAGTTGCTCCACATCCGTGTCAACATTTAGAACAGTGAATCTTTTAATTGTATCCATTCTAGTAGGTGTAAAATGATATCTCAGAAGTTTTAAATTGTATTTCTCTCAAGATTAATGATGTCGAGCATTTTCCCATGCTTTTGCTTATTGGTCATTCTCATATCTTCTTTAGAGAAATTTCCTTAAAAGTTTTTCCCATTTTTATTGGATTGTTTGTCTTTTTAATGTTGATTGGTAGAAATTATATATTCTAAATAAAAGTCCTATGTGAGTTTATGTATTGCAAATATTTTGTTTCAGTTTGTGGTGTACCTATTCATTTTCTTAATGGTTTATTTGATTAATGGGAGTTTTCTTTCTAATATTTGAAAAGTACAAATTATCAAGTTTTGTAATGACTAGTCTTTTTGTGTTTTGTCTAATACATCTTTGCCTTCTTGATGACAACAGAATATTTTTCTGTTTTCTTTTGGAAAATTTAATCTTGGTGGATATAGTAGTGTATGGAATTGATCCAGCATCATTTGTTAAGTAGACTCTCCTTTCCTAATGGATTTAATTTAGTGCCCTGGGTAAAACCAGTTGATTCTATATCAGTGGTCTATACCTAGACTCTGTTGGCACCAGTGATCCAGTTTTCATTCTTTATGCTAATACCATAGTCTTAACAACTTTATAGTAGTTATTATAAGCTGGCAATGTATGTCTTCCAACTTTTTAAGAGATATATTAATATGTAGTAGATTCTTTACATTTACATTTTAATTTTAGAATCAGCTCAGGGATTTCTTCAAAAAATCTTCCTGGGATTCTAATTGGGATCAAGCTGAATCCATAGATCTTCAAAGACTGCTTTTAAGAGTCATTATTTATCTTTGTTTTCAACAATTTTATTATGATATTGTGCTGGTTTGAAAGGATGTATGTACCCTAGAAAAGCCAATGTTTTAATCCTAATCCCATTTTGTAAAGGCAGCCATTTCTTCTAATCCCTATTCAGCATTGTATGTTTGAAACTGTAATTAGATCATCTCCATGGGAGTGTGATTTAATCAAGAGTGGTTGTTAAGCTGGATTAGGTGGAGGTGTGTCTCCACCTATTTGGGTGGGTCTTGATTAGTTTACTGGAATCCTATAAAAGAGAAAACATTTTGGAGAAAGCGAGAGATTCAGAGAGAGCAGAGAATGCTGCAGCACCAAGAAGCAGAGAGTCCATCAGCCAGTGCTTTGGAGATGAAGAAGGAAAACGCCTCCCGGGGAGCTTCATGAAACAGGAAGCCAGGAGAGAAAACTGGCAGATGATGCTGTGTTTGCCATGTGCCCTTCCAGCTGAGAGAGAAACCATGACTGTGTTCACCATGTACCTTCTCACTTGAGAGGGAAACCCTGAACTTCATCGGCCTTCTTGAACCAAGGTATCTTTCCCTGGATGCCTTTGATTGGACATTTCTATAGACTTGTTTTAATTGGGACATTTTCTTGGCCATAGAACTGTAAACTAGCAACTTATTAAATCCCCCTTTTTTAAAGCCATTCCATTTCTGGTATATTCAATTCTGGCAATTAGCAAACTAGAACAGATATGCACATGTATTTTTTTGTATCTTCACTGCTTGGGTTTACAGCACTTCTTGAATTTTTGCCTTGAAATCTTTAATTAGTTTTAGAAATTCTTACCATCTTCTTACCTGTTGTTTCTACCCAATTCACTCTCTCTTCCATTTCAAACATTCAAATTGCATATTTGTTCAGACATCTATACACTAATCTAAACATCTGTTATACATGTCTTCTCTATTTTTTTCTTTCCCATGCTTTTGGAGCTCCTTTCAATCAGGATATTTACTTTTTACCTATCTTCCAATTCAGCCATTGTTTCTTCAGCATTGTCCAATCTACTGATGAACTCAACCAATCAGTTTATTAAGGCCCAAACATTTAAAATCTTAATTTCAGTTAATTTATTTTTAGGTTTTAGAATTTCATACTTTTTTTATTTTCCACTTCTCTCCCCAAATTCTTCGTAATGTCATTTCATTTCTTGAACATAGTAATTAAAGTTATTTAAAGCTATGTCTGATAACTCTAATATGTGATGATTGTCTTGGTTAACTTCTTGTGTTTTTTGTTTGTTAGTTTTTCTTTTGCCAATTCTTGAGTTTTGCACAAGATCATTTTTGTTGCCCAATATTGTACAGAAAAATTATAGCAATAACTTGAGGCTTTATCTGATATCATCCTCCTCCAGAGAGGAGACATTTCTATTATCGTCAAATGGCTAGGGGCACATCACTAACCAATCAGGAATTGGGATGATTTTTAAAAAGCTTCAGTTCTTTTGGAAGCTAGTCTTTTTCCCATTTGCTAGTACCTCTAAGATGTAATAATCCTTTTAGGCTCCAATTGAAAATCTGAGGAATTTACCAAAGACCCTAACTATATATTTTCCCCAGCTACATGAGACTACCAAATGTTTTGTGACGTTTCTCATTTTCACAACCATGGCTTTAGGATTTGGCATTCATTACAATGGGAAAAGTGGCTCCAAATGTTAAGATCACATCTCTTGGCATTCCTCCTTTTCTAGTTCTTGGCCCTCTAAATTGTGACTGTTTGGGTAACATTTATTTTTTTACATGGGCAGGCACCGGGAATCGAACCTGGGTCTTCTGGCATGGCAGATAAGCATTTTTGCCTGCTGAGCCACTGTGGCCTGCCTTGTTTGGGTAACATTTTTATGCCTTAAAACAGATATCTTTCTAAATATTTTCCTATCTAATTTAGTTGTTCTCAGAAAAAAAAAAGGCTTTTAGAAACATCTTAGCATTGACAAAGTAGAATTTCTTTATGCCCTCCTGTTTTTAAAATAATGTTTATATAAACAAGTGAACCAAAAGCAAAGAGAAAGAAAGAGACAAAGTGAGAGATGGAGGGAGAGAGGGAAAGGGAGAGGGAGAGAGAGAAATGCTATGGGGGTCCTAGTAAGCATTTGGCTTCAGCAATGTCAGACTGTGGATTTGCAACAAAACTCCATAACTAATTTCCTCTGTGGCCCCTCTGATACCTAGTTTCTTCATCTACAAAGAGGTCTAAAAACAGACCTTTTTAGAGTTGCTAGAGTTTTAATTAATGTGTGAAACATACAGAACAGCAAATAGGTCATAGTAAGTAATTTTAAAATGTTGCCTTTTTGGCTTTTGTCTTAGTTTTCCAGGACTGCTGTAACAAAGTACCATGGATTAGTTGACTTTTCAGCATTAATTTATTTTCTCACATTTTTGGAGAGTAGAAATCCAAAATCAAGGAGTCAGCAGGCTCTCACTTTCTCTGAAGTCCTTAGCATTCTGATGGTAACTTATCAGTAACCCATCACTCAATCTCACCCTCCATCACGTGGCCATCTCTCTCCCCTTCTTTGTTTCCTTCTGGTTGTCCAAATTTCCCATCCTTTCAATGATATCAGTCATATGGGATTAAGGGCCACCCTGACTCAGTCTGCCCTCGTTTTAACAGGATCATCAAAGATTCTATCTACAAAATGTGTTCACATCCATAGGACCAGGGGTTAGGACTCAAATGTGTTTGTGGGGGACAGATTCAATCCATAAGAACGTTTATAAAATTAAACCGATAGCACTGTTTTTTGCATCATGGTGTAAGTCCATACTCTATGCATATAAAAACTACACACTCTGTATCTCTACAGCTGAGACCAATTATGCAGGGGAGTCAGGACTGGGAGAAACAACTGACATAGGAATGGATGTTGCATTTTTTTAACCATGAAGATTTATCATGAAGAAGAACCCCAGTTGTAGAGCAGCATGGACAGCTAAAACTGTAATAGAACCCCTGCCATCTTTCTGGCAAGAGGACTCATCAAAAAGATCCCAGGTGGGCCAGAATGAGAGGAGATAGTCAATTTAAGGGCTCCTCTATTTGTGCATATGAATTCACATAAGTCTCATCTGTAGCTCTGAAGTAAGAATACACAGTAAACACACAAAACAGCATGGCAAAGGCTTAAAGAACTGAACGAATAGTTAAACCAGTAATCACAGAAGATGAGACGGATCATACAGTCTGAGCCTATGTTGTCTCCTGGATGCTGATTACCTCCTAAAACAAATGTTCACATTCCCAAAAAGTTTGTAACAGAAAGTAGAGTCCACATAACATAACATTAATAATAACTAAGACATAATCCAAAATTAATCAACACAGGAAAAATCCAAGCAAATGTGACCAATTTTAAAAGGAAAAGACCTTCAACAGATGCTAAACCCAAGATGCCCCAAATGCTGGAATTATCAGACAAGGACTTTAAAGAAACCATTATAAATATTACTATTTATTATAATTCTTATAATAAATATACCTGAAATGAATAAAGAGATAGGAAATATCAAGAGAAATTATATATATAAAATAATTAAATAGAAAGTTTAAATTGTAAACTGTCTTTAAAAAGTTCACTGGATGGGATTAATAGCAATATATATATGTATATATCAAACATGTCAGCAAACTTTAAGGCAGATCAATAGAAATGACTCACGTTCAAGAACAGGAATGAAAAAGAGACCAAAAAAAAAAAATAGAACAGAGCCTCAGGCTCTGTGCAGCATTGGAGACCCAGGAGAAGGGGAGAAAGAAATGTTTTTGAAGAAATAACATTTGAAAACATTTTAAATTTGGTAAGATATATAAATTTATAGAATCTAGAAGCTTACCAAATTCAAATAATATACATTCCAAGAAAAACATGGCATATACATAATAATCAAACTGCAATAACTAAAGATACTACAAACAAAAGCCGCGTATTACACAGAGGAAAATAATAATAAATGACTGGATTTCTCATCAAACTCCACAAGACCAAGAGCCATTGAAACATCTTTAAAGTACTGGCAGAAAAGAAAAAAAAAATACTATCAACCGAGAGTTATAGATCCAGCGAAAATATCCTTCAGGAATGAAAAGAAATAAAGACATTTTCAGATTAAAGGACAGCAAAGACAATTTGTTGCCAGCTAACCTGCACGTTAAGAAATAATTAAGAAAATTCTTCAAACTGAAGGAAACTGATACCAGGGGGAAAATTAAATCTTCAGGAATGAAGAGATCTGAAAAACTATAACAAAACGCATTCAAAATATCAAACTGATTTTGACAGCCAGATATGAATAGCAAAGCCTTAAATTAGATTTTTGCCACCACTTATCAAAATTGTTGAAATGCTAGTTTGTTTTCTCTCTGTAAATAAAGCCATCGATTCACTATTTTTACAGATGTAGTGGAAGTTGTATTGTGCCATCCAGATCCCTCCCTTTAGGGCACAGGTCTTCATTCCTTTCATTGCCAGCAGTGTTAGAGGCTAAAGGTACACACTGGTGAGATCCATTTAAGAACTGTCCTCATTCACAGTTCACAACTGCCTCACTCGCATTGTGCGTTTTTCCCAGGGGCAGCCCACATTCAACGTCTGCTCTGTGTCGGGTACAAAAGCCCAACTGCCTGGCCTCAATTCAGGACAACTCCGCAGGGACAGTGCAGCCCCAGAGCTTCCTATACAGTCAGCAGTCAGCCGATAGCTTTGTACTAACCATCACAGTATAACTTCTCCCTCTGCATGACTTTATTTCATCACTTCCTTGCAGGTACTTTTACAGAGGGGCATTCCCAACATGAGCTTCCTGCATGCAAATCCCTGACTTTGTCTCCTGGGTTACTGGAACACAGAGAGTCTATCATACAGAGAACCTTTCTAAAGGACTCGGAAAGATGAGGGTGTAAGAAAAGAACAAACATCACAGCAACTCTCAGTTCAAGATAACTATTTAGATTGCTTCTCTTAGTATGTTTAGCTAAATAAAACAGATCCATGGACTCTTGTTGGAAGGCAAATGACAGCAATGAGAGTAGCTTTCTACCTAGACTATATCAAGTCTTTGGATTCATGTATGGATTATCTATTGCTGGTCTGTAGTGCCAAAGACAAAATAACAGGATATATCAGAAAATGGAAAAATGAGAAAATGCTTTCCTAAGCCATAAGGTGCATAGAGAAATGGGTATCATAAAGAGCCACAGTTACTCACTGGCATTCATAGTAAATAGAGAGACCAAACCTTCCTTTAGAAGCAATGCCAGACTCATGATGGAAAAAAACATCTGTAACTCTTTCCTCAGGTAAAGCACATTTAAAAAAAAAATTTTTCACAGAAACACTCTCAGTCACTATAAAATACTGACAATTAAAGTGTTTTTGTGAAGCTTTTCCTTATTTATTCCTACCATTTGAGAAACTTCCCAATCTTAATAGTCCCTTGCATTTATATCGGTCCCTAGAGTTTACAGCACACTATTACAATATCTTGTTCATATTTTTGTGATTATTCACACATTAGATCATTGTTAATATTGAAAAATACAGAAAAGCAAAGTTTGGTGACAGATTATAAATAATCCCAGGACCAAGATAAATATTGTGGTAGATATATTTTATTTTGCCTTCGAAGTAGCCTTTCCTTCCAAAGAACACACTTTCTCCTCTAAGATTCCCTCCCATCCCCCACCCCCACCCCCAATTTCAATTCTTGTGTATATTACTTACCCTTTACCCCAAGCAAGGTTATAAGTCTCAAGCTTAGCTAATTAAATGCCAAAATGATTGATTCAGGGACAGGTGCATGGGATATGGCCGGCCAGTGAATGCCGGAAGTGAGACAGTTGAGGCAGCAACTGAGAAGGATTTGAGTCTCTGCATTTGTTTATTTCTTTGTTGTGGGTTTTTTTTTCTCCTCCTGAAGATGGTAATAAATGGATTTGTTTATGTCCATCTTGGCCACCACATGTCAAAATCCAGTCAGAGGCTAAAGTTAAGACAAATGAAAGCAGGGTAAAGAAGATTTAAGCCCTTGAATCAAGCTGTGCCCAGACAAATTTGTGCTTTTCAGTTTATGTGAGCTAATATATTCCTTTTTACCCTAAGTCTACTTGAAAAGCATTTGTGTTACTTAAACTGAAGCAAGTCTATCTAAAACATCATACTTTGTTGATTCTTTTGGCTATACTTAAATAGGTATATATTGTGTAACAGACAATAAAGAGACAATAAAATTAAGAATTAATTCATTGTTATACAGAAAACAATCCAACATGGTGGGCAAGGCAAACATTTTTACTTCTGTTTCACAGATAAGGAAACCAGGGCACAAGGGACAAAGCTAGTAGACTCAGACTTGGAGTAGACACCATGTCTTGATAATACTTAGTATTTTTCTTTTATATTGCACTTCATTGTCCTTCAACTGTCTCATCATCCCAACAATCTATTTATTGAATATTAAGAAGGATTACCAATAACCTAAGAGTAAAGTTGAAGGAAGAATTTATGAGCATATCATTTTATTAACCCTCAAAATTATAAATCTAGGACAAAATGATGTCAAAGAGAGAGCTAAGGTTGGCAAGAGAATGAATTAGGGTTTAGAATATTCAATCCTTCATGCAACGAAGATGTGCTACGTACTTTCTGTGTGCTAGGGCCTGTATTGGAACCCTGGTAATATAACCCTAGCTGGTTCCTGCCCTCATGGGGTTACAGGGCAGAGGGAAGAGATGGACCACATCAAAGTAAGTGACAAATGATATGAAAATTCCAAGTCTGGCCTGTGCTATGTAAGGGAGATATCTTGGTACTGTAAGAGTTCATAACAGGGCAATCTGACCTAACCATGAAAGTAAAGAATGAATGCCTTGGGGGAATGATGCTTAAACTGAAATCCTTTAGAACAAACAGCCTTAACTGGGTAGGTGGAGAAGAGACTTGTAAACTGAGGGAAAAGCATGTCAAAGACCCTGTGAAGGTAGAAGGGTCTATAAAGAATATGTAGGACTATAAGAAAGTCGGTGGGTCTGGAGTCATAGAGTAAGTGGTGGCAAGACTAAAGGTATCTTTAGGTTTTTCAAAACTTATGCTTATAAGATTAGATGTTGTGCTGGTTTGAAAGGATGTGTGTACCCTAGAAAAGCCATGTTTTAATCTTAATCCCTTTTTGTAAAGGCAGCTGTTTCTTCTAATCTCTATTCAGTACTGTATGTCTGAAACTGTAAATAGATCATCTCCCTGGAGATGTAACTCAATCAAGAGTGGTTGTTAAGTTGGTTTAGGTAGAGATGTGTCTCCACCCATTTGGGTGTGTCTTGATTAGTTTATTGGAATCTTATAAAAGAGGAAACATTTTGGAGAAAGTGAGAGATTCAGAAAGAACAGAGAAGAACAATATAGCCACAAGAAGGAGAGAGAAACAGCCAGTGACCTTTGGAGATGAAGAAGGAAAATGCTTCCCAGTGAGCTTCATGAAACAGGAAGCCAGGAGAGAAAGCTAGCAGATGACGCCGTGTTTACCATGTGCCCTTCCAGCCAAGAGAGAAACCCTGACTCTGTTCACCATGTGTCTTCTCACTTGAGAGGGAAACCCTGAGTATCATCAGCCTTCTTGAAACAAGGTATCTGTTCCTGGATACCTTTGATTGGACATTTCTATAGACTTGTTTTAATTGGGACATTTCCTCAGCCTTAGAACTGTAAACTAGCAACTTATTAAATTCCCCCTTTTAAAGCCATTCTGATTCTGGTATATTGTATTCCAGCAGCTAGCGAACTAGAACAGATGTTAAAGTTTAAAAACTGATCTATCCACATTATCCCCCAACATATAAGTACATGGACATACTTTTCCAAGACAGACTAAATTTCTATTGTTTAAAGCATCTTTGATGGTTAGGTTCTGGTGTTAACTTGGCCGAATAAGGAGGCCCGGTTGTCTGGTGAGGAAAGCACTGGCTTGTCCTTCGCTGCAAGGCTATTTTGTGATAAACTGGAAGGCCGGTGGATTAAATCATCTGTCAGTTGACTGCATCTGTGGCTGATTACATCTGGGATCAACTAAGGCATGTCTCTCACAATGAAAAAATCCAGTCAGCTGAAGGTTTTTAAGGAAGAAAAGAGAGGTTTTCATTGCTTGGCCAGCCAGTGCCCTCTCATGTGGAGTTCATCCAGACCCTTTGTTGGAGCTGCTAGCTTCACAGCCTGCCCTATGGATTTTGGACTCTTCCATTCCCACAGTTGTGTGAGACATTTTTATAAATCTCATATTTACTGATAAATCTTGTTGGTTCTGTTTCTCTAGAGAAACCTAACTAAGACAACCTCTATAGAGAGTCTTTCAGAAGAATATAATTGAATTAACTTTTTTTCCCCTCTGCAATATCTAATCTAAACTTCTCTTGTGCAATTTAAGCTATTTTAAGATAATACCTTTTCTGTGCTAACCAATTTAGGTGTGTAGGAGCTCTTAAAGATATTCTAAAATAGTTCTCTTATTTTGAACATGGAGAAACTAGCCCTGCCCCCATTGTGATTTGCACAAAGTAACCCAGATAAAATGGCAGAAATGACTAGTTATTTCTCAAAAAAATTTCTTTTGTCAAACTAAATCCCAGTTTCTATAGCCAACCATTATCTTGTCAATCCTTTAATCCTTTTTATTGATTCATCTGTGTTTCCACATCTCTGTTAAGCTGTAGAGCTCAAAGCATGTCACAGAGTACGTTAATGACGGCAGACTGAAATAAGGCACAGTAGGTTTGCTTCCTCCAGAGTTTTCACATTATAACTCTACCATATTTGTTCCCAAATGTTATGAATGGATCTAATGCAGCTTTCTGAATAGAACTGTAAATTTTATTACAGACATGAAAAAAGTTCTGCCATAATTCAACTAAAATTGACTTGTAAACTTATCTATATAAAGTGTACTGCAGAATGTACTTTTTAAAAACAGAAAATAGTCTAAATAGTACTTTTGAAAAGACATCATAGATAAAAGACAACAACAAAGAGGGAATATTTATAAATAGATACTGAAAAACATCTTAAATAGTTTGTAAATTTTCCTTTTTTTATAAAATAAGCTAAGTATTTTGCAATGAATTGCTAAAAATGAATACATTTATTGGCAGTCTGGAAATTTCACCTTTGTTATAAATTAACTCACTTATTTTCCCTGCTTTTAAATCTTTTTCCGAAATCAATTTTTTCTGTCTTGTTTTGTGCCTATCAACTTTCATTTGTTTCTTTATTGATAATAAAATGGGTTAAAATTTCTTAGCAATTATAAATGGAACCATCCTCCAACTTTCATGAAACAATTCTGTCTAGAAATGTACTGCATTTGAATAAAGTGTCACATAAGAGATAAAGTACATAAAATCAAGTAATTGCTTCTCCATATTATACATAAACTAATATATTTATTGTAGTAATTCAGGCACATAAAAATGAATTAATACAGAAAAAAGCATAATGAAAACAATCATTCCCCCAATTTCAATATTTGCATTGTTATCTTTTACTTCTCATTTTTATAACAGACAATATTTTTATAACTCTGTTTCTTGTTCCATCCCCTCAGTCAAAATAGCAGTTCCTATCAAGGCAAGTGAAGCTCTCATCTTCCCCACCCTTCTAATTCCTCTTCTCCCTCCACTTTTCACCTTCTACCTTTTCTCAAATAGGGTCATGTTTTTATATTTTCAAGGCTGTTAGTATTTACATTATGTTCTATATTCACATTTTTTCCAGAGTCTTTGTATAGATATATTCATAAATTTGAAAACCAATGAATTATGTGGACATTTTTATGAATATGTGAATTTCATTTAATTCTTTGCCAGTTTGAGAAATTTCTACTTTACTGGTCCAATATTCTGATCCCTGAGTAGCTCTGAGGAGAATATCCTAGCATAAAATAAAACTGCTTTTTTTTATACTCTTTTGCTTAAAATAATTCCATGTCCACTGTCAGTACCAAAATGTTGGCGAGGATGTGAAATAAAAAGAATTTTCATTGCTGATGGGAATGCTCACTTGTTCAGCTACTTTCAAAGACAGTGTGGCAGTTTATTACAAAGCTAAACACGGAGTCTTACCTATATCCCAGCACTTGGGCTCCTAAGTATATGCTGAAATGAATTGAAAACTTATGCCCACACAAAATACAGCCTACAAATGCTTAAAGAAGCTTTACTTATAATCTCCAAAGCAAACATGACATGGTTCGATAAGGGAATGGATAAGCAAACTGTGGTACATCCATACAATAGATTATTCAGCAATAAAAATGAATAAGCTATCAAGCCACAGCAAGATAGGGAGGAACTTTAAATGTATGTTGATGAGTAAAAGAAACCCCTCTGAGAAGGCTACATTCTGTATTATCCCAACTAGATGACTTTCTGGAAGAGCCAAAACTATAGAGACAGTAAAATCATCAGCAGTGGTCAGGGGTTCAGGGGAGAACGGAAGGAGGGGAAATGAATAGGTGGGACAAGGAATATTTAAGGAAGTGAAACTATTGTGTATGATACTATAACAGTGGATATACGACATTATAAATTGTCAAAGCCCATAGAATTGAATAACACAAAGAGTGAATCCTAATGCAAATTATAGATTTTAGTTAATAATGATGTATCAATATAGGTTTTTCCATGATAACAAATGTACCACACTAACAGAAGATGTTAATAACGGCAAACTGCATGCGGACGGGGCAGTACATGGGAACTCTCTGTATCTTATGCTCAATTTTTTTGTAAACCTAAAAGGTCTCTAAAAAATAAAGCCTATTAATATAAGTAAATAAGTGACTAAGGAAAAAATCTGTGCATTAGTGTGATTCATATTTGGATCAAGATTTTCTTAAATAAAATTTTGTTGTTCTTAGACTTTTTAATTGCCTTTCCATTTTTTGTTGACAAAAAATGCATTCACCATATCTTCAAATTTATCATACACATATTGACAAAAATATTATATATTGTATAAGACCTTCTGTCAAATATGTAAATCCCAAAGCACTATAAATCTGCTTCCATCGGGGTTTTGAATCATCTGGTCAAAACTATTAGCCTGGGGCTTCTCTGCTTTCCTAGGTTATGTCCACACTTTCCTATGTTTCATGAACTATTTCTTGATTTTCTTATTAATTTTGCTAGAGTAAATCTTCAAGGGAAATCTTAGGAGAGGACACACAAAAGGCAAATATTAAGAGTATTGAACATTTTACACTGACTGATAGTTTGGATAGGTAAGGAATTCTAAATTTAAATTTTTTTCCAGAACTTAAAAGGTAATGCTTCATTAACTTTTAGTATTCCATGTCATTGATATTTGCCTACTTCTGTTTCCTTTGTTTATATACTATGCCATGTTTTGGTATTTTTCCCCTTAATAGTTTAAGGATCTTCCAATTAGTCACAATTTCACATAAATGTGACTAGGTATAGTTCTTTTCTCTTTACCCAAAGGACCTTGTCATTTAACAGACTCATAGTTCCCTTTCATCCTGGGAGATTTTCTTATGTAATTTCTTTGAACATTTATCGTCTCTATTTTCTTAACTCTGCAACTGAACTGCTGTAAGTCAGATGCTGAATCTTTTGAAGTAATTCTCACTTTCTCAAGTTTTACCTATTGTTTTCTATGTTTAATTGGTCTTAGTTCTATGAAGTTTTTCTCCATTAACTTAGTTTTCATTTGATGCTTTATTATTTATTTTTATAATTGTATTTTTAATTTATAAGAGTTGTTTTCATGGTCTGTATTTGTTCATTTTTCATGTTTTATGAATGCATTAGTTTCTTAATCATTCTGGTAGATTAAATAAGTTTTGGGGGGTTTGAGGTTTTTTGGTTGTTATTTATATATATATAATTTTGAAGAATTATCTGTTTCTCTTGGGTCAACTTTTCTTCTGTCTGAGTGTTCTAATTTGCTAAGCCTGCTGGAATACAATATACCAGAAATGGAATGGCTATTATAAAGGGAATTTATAAGTTTATAGTTCTAAGACCATAAAAATTGGCCAAACCAAGGCATCCAGGGAAAGATAACTTGATTCTAGAAAGACTGATGGGTCCAGAATACCTCTGTCAGCTGGAAAGCTCCAGAATACCTTTGTCAGCTGTGGCTGGTGTCTGCTGGTCCTTTGGCTTCTGTTTTCAAACTGCTTCCCCAGGGGCATTTTCTTTCTGCATCTCCAAACATCTGGGTCTTGTGTTGGCTCTGTGGGCTCTGAGCTCTCTACAAAATGTTTCTCCTTTTAAAGGACTCCAGTGAATTAATCAAGACACACCTTAAATGGGTGGAGTCACAGCTCCATCTTATCAAAAGGTCACACCCACAATTGAGTGGATTATATCTTCATGGAAACAATTCAATCAAAGGGCTCCACCCAAACAATATTGAATGAGGATTAAGAGAATGTGGCTTTTCTGGGGTATGTAACATTTTCAAACCAGCACACTAGGTTTTTCTTTTTTTACACTTCTAGCTTTCTTCATAAGTCTGGTGGTATTTGACTATCCTTTCTATTTGAGAATTAAGAGTTGGAATGATTATTTTGGTGTGGGTTTCTTTTGCCTCTGAGTAAGTTTTTCTTTTCCTAATAGGCCTTTTCTCAGAGTAGCAAGCCACACTAGGAGGTCCTGGTTATCAACTGAAGGGTTTGCATTTAGGATGATCAGGCAAGGAAATGCTATCAGGGAGTGGCCTATCAAGTGGCAGAATTAAACAGGGTTTTATTCTAAGGATCCATCACCTATATAAGATGACTTCATTCTCCAAAGAGGCTGTAGATAATTTCTTTACCAAAGACCCTTTTGGGTTGGTAGTGGCTATTTATACCAGACTGCCTGGTTCCTGGGTGAGCACAGGTCTTCTCTTTATAGATTTTCAGTTAATCCTCCAGTTCCCACATTCATTCTCATTAGTTCTTTCTTTACTCTAATTCCAATGCTTTCTGAAATATGGATTTGTAGACTTTGAGTCCCACCATCCACTGAAGTCCTCTGGGAAGCAGCTTCCATGACCCTCAAGTCCACTCATTGTTCAAATAATAGGCTTTCCATCTTATAGAAATTTTGAGACCTCACATGTGTTCATTCTCTTTGTCATCCTAGTTTTATTATTTGTACTTTAATGCTTTGATCACAATGGTATCTCTGGGGAAAAAAGAGGTAAATTATATGTGTTCCAATATCCCAAATTGAGCTCTAAGGTAATCCTATTTAAGTTAATATGTTCATTAAAGTTTTCATATCTTTTTTGATGTTGTACTTGAATTTCTTCCTTCTAATCATCCTGTTGTGATTTCCTGGAATGTTTCTTATAATACTATTATTGCACATTCCTTTTAAGTGGTTTGCTACTATCCTTTGTATTTTTAAGTGTCACTTGAGAAAAATAAAAGCACACATGAAGCCAAACCCTTGAGTAAAATTGCTAAACCCTTATTATTTAGAAATTAGTCATTTATAGAATGTATTTGTGTCTACTATGAATTACATGGGCACCAAAAACTAATTTTATTCTTTCATGAGCAATTGTATCCTGCCATATTTTAATATATAATTTGAAAATAATTTCTCTGCCTTTGGCTGCCATATCACCATTGTACATGATGGCAATCTGGCAAAAAAAGAAAAAAAATCTATCTGTGCCAGATGCTGTCAGTACCCTGCCCATATCCCCAGGCTAATTCAGGGCTTGCTGGCCCATCTTTCAACTGCCAGCACCTAAACTGCTCTGTCTGGGGGTCTTCTCTGGTACAATGAAACCTGTCTAACTGGCTAGAAGTGCCTGAAGATTAACAATCGCAGGGACAACCCTCAAACAATGAATGGGCAGTGTTTGGGGTATAAACATGCCACTCTCTCCTATCTCAGATGGGATAACTCCAAGAAGACCCTTCTAGAATTTCTCCAGCAATGTGCATGGGGAGCCAGCTTGTTCATAAAGTGATGATGCTACCTTCCCTTCTTTGCTCACTTCTCCTGTCCCCTCTAAGTGTTTCCTAGGATTGACTCAACAATAAACAACCTACATTCAAATCTTTATCTTGCAGTCTCCCTCTGGTGGCCCCAAATTAAGACAGAGTTCAATGTTAACAGATTAAGGAGTAACAAAACTGTACCATCATTATAGTGATGACAATGACAAGACTTAGAAATCTAAAGGAAACAACTGCAACCTAATAAAAAGCACTGATTTTTAAAAAAGTACACCCATGATTACACATAATGGTGAAATGTTGAAAACTTTTCCCCTACAATCACAAGCAAGGCAAGAATATCTGTTCTCCGTTAACAAAAATCACAATTATGTAAATGAAAATGAAAGCTACAGACATGGAGAAATATTTTCAACACCCACAGCTAACAAAGGATTTATATCCATAATATGTTTTAAAAATGGCTACAAATCAATAAAAAAAAAGCAAAAAAACTTGAAAAAATTCAAATGTCTGAACAGACACTTCACAACAGAAAATATGCAAATGGCCAATAAGCACAGGAAAATATGCTCAACATCATTAGTCAACAGGGAAATGCAAATAAAAACCAGAGTGAGATTTCAATGGATATTCATTAGAATGATTAAGTTTAAAACGAATGACAGTTACCAAATGTTGCCAAGCATGTAGAATCTTTCATACATACAATCTGTCACAACAACTTAGGATACATGTTTCTTTCTTATAAAGTTAAACACATCAGCACCCTCTGACGCATCAACTCCAAACTCAGCTATTTACTAAGGAGAAATGAAAACATCTACCCCCAAAAATACTTACAAAAGAATGTTCTTAGCACTCATCTATAAGCCCCAAACCAAATGTGTACCCTTAGGACAATGGTATAAACAACTTGTTACAGTCATACAATGAAATACTACTTAACGACAAAAAGGAGCAAACTTTTCATTCTTACAGCATCATGGATCAATCTGGATATTATGTTGTATGAAAGAAGCAAGACACAAAAGAATATATGTTCTATGGAACTATTTATAGGAAGTCAAAGAAGTAGCAAAGCCAGTCTGTGGTGGTGGAAATCAAAATGTACAGTCTCAGTGAGGGGACTTGACTGGAAAGGGGCAGGAGGAAATCATGATGTCTCTATCTTGCCCTCGTTTGTGTTCACATGGGTGTAAACAGATGCTAAAATACATCGTGATGAACATTTAAGATCTGTGCCTTTCATTGCATGTAAATTATAACAATTTTAAAACGTGAATGGGATTCTTTCACAAATGTTCAAGGAATATGTTATTTTCTTAAAGTTCTGTTATTATTTTATTTATACAAATTAGTTTGCCTCTTAGAAAAGTGTCTTGGATAATTCAACAGAATGCCCTGCCTTGAACAAAGTACTGTTATGTTTCTGCCAGATTGAAAACAGTGTTATCATTGTGTCACATTAAATATTATTATATGGATAGATGATTTTATAGAGCCTAAATTACCTGTGCCTTTAAGACTAATTCTGACAGCCACAGCGATACAAATAATTGTATCTATCATTTCTCTAGGTGCTAGGGGAAATAATAAGCATTTGATGTGTTATCTCATGTAATCCTCACAACAACCTTAGTTTGCCAATGAGGAAAAGGAGGCTCCGAGCAGTTACATAACTTGCTCGGAGTCACATTTTTCATAAGTTTGAGGCTGTATTTGAATATAGGCCTAATGTCAAAGACACTGCTATCCAGTATACAACAATCTCTTAAAATCGGACACATGGCCTCATTTCTTCAGTATAATAAACTTTTATATATATTTTTAAATTGTTATAGAGTCAGGGTTTAATCGGAGATGCAGATGCGCTGGGATGCATATACACATGCCTAAGTGTATGTTGTAGGAATTTGACCTTACCTGTTTGTGGGAGCTGATTAAGCAATCTCTGTAAGGCTTTTGTCCTGACATCTGAGGCAGGCTGTTAGGAAAGGAAAATGAATATAAAACTGGAGAACTAGAGCAAGCTAGAACCCAGAAGACCAAGTGACAGACCCTGAAGAAAGGTAGAAATCAGTGCCACATATGGTTGCCTTTAATCTTGGTGGTGTGAGTCTCCTGCGGAAGCCTGGGCATGGAGCTAAACACACATCTCAGGCCCAAGAACTGAAACAGAAGGAGTAGCCAGGGGAAGACGTGCAATTTCAGGTCTGTCTGCCTCTTCAAGCCAAGAAGTAAATCAGCAAATGAGATACAATGTGTGAGCTACAAAATGGCTGGGGGCTCCAGCCCAGCCCTCTGCTCTGTGAGCATCCCACGTGGTCCTCACTTGCTGGACTCACCAGAAAGGGAATTCTGGGAGATGTGATTCAGCCCAGCCAGTGGACACATTGCAAGGCCACTGGGAGGGATTCACAGATGAATTCTACTTGTCATTAGCTCTAGACAACTAAAACATAACACAGAGCTGAAGAGGACACTCTCCAGATCATCACATCTTGCTTCGCTGTTTCCTAACTGTGCTACCATGGACAAGCTACTGAAATTCTCTGAGCCTAAGAGCCCTCATGTAGTAAATGGTGATAACACGATTATTCTTAACGTTGTTGTTAAAAGAGAAGAAACATGCTGGGAAAAAAAAGAACAACAGAGCAGTGCTTGACACATGTTCTAGTCTGCCAAAGCTGCCAGAATGCAACACACCAGACATGGATTGGCTTTTAGTAAAAGGGTATTTATTTAGTCAAAAATGTATAGTTCTTCAGAGGAAAGACAGCTAATTTTCATCTGAGGTTCTCTCTTACATGGGAAGGCACAAGGACATCTCTGCTGGCCTTCTTTCCAGACCTCTGGGTTCCAACAGCTTTCCCTAGGGTGATTCCTTTCTGTATCTACAAAGGCCTGCGCTGAGCTGCAAGTGCTGAGATGAGGTATGCTGAGCTGCTTGGGCTGTGTTACGTTGAACCCTCTCATTTAAGCTTCCAGCCAGTTAAATCAAATGTCATTCATTGCAGCAGGCACACCTCCTAGCCGACTGCAGATGTAATCAGTGATTACAGATGAGCTTCACGTGCCATTGGCTCATGTCCACAGCAACAGAACTAGGCACCTTCACCTGGTCTAGTTGACACCTGAACCTAACTACCATCACCATGACAACCAATCAGTAAATGTAGACATTATTACTATTATAGAATGAACAAAAAAAGTCAATTTTCCAATAATTAGAAAATTCTGCTGTTCGTACTCCAAGATATCTTTTGCCATATTTAAACATCTGGAAAATTATATTGAATTATAAATATCAAAGTTTGAATGTTAATTACTTCTAGATATCTATAATTCAATGAGAAAATACATATAGCAAAATAAGAAATTGCAAAATACTTGAGCTATTACCTTAACCAAAAAAAAAGACATTCAGAGAAAAGATGGTTAACTGCATTAATCATCAGGGAAATGAAAATTAACAGTAAAATGGAATATGACTGCACCACCAATGGCTAAGAGAAAAAGACTACAAATAAGGCATGTTATCTTGGATATAGAAAACCTAGAATTTTCATATGATGATCCTGGAGGTATAAATTGGTATACCATTTTGTAAAGCTATCTAGCCCTATTCTTTACATGCAGAGTCTATTACCCAGCAAATCAACTTTTAGGTGCACATCCAACATGTGTATATACATGTATAACTCAATATCTGTACAAGAATGTCCATAGCAAAAAAAAAAAAAAAAGATGTCCATAGCAGCAGCATTATTTGAAATACCTAAACCTTGGGTATTTCAAAAGAAATACCTAAAAGGCCATGTTCTTTTGATCCATTCCTGCGTGGACCTATTGTGGGTGGGACTTTTTGATTAGGTTATTTCAATTGAGATGTGACCCACCCAATTCAAGGTGGGTCTTAATCCATAACTAGAGTCTGATAATTATGCAACTGTCCATCCATACCAGATAGATAAAGAAGCCATGGTATTGTCAAACAATTGCATTCTTTACAGCAATGAGGCTGAACAAATTATAAAGACATGTAAAAACACAGATAAGTTCCTCATACATAATACTGAGCAAAAGAATACATGTATGATTCCATTTATAAAAAATTTTAAACACAGGAAAAACCAATTTTGGGTATTAGAAGTCAAGATAGTAGTTACATTTCAGTGTGGGGTAAGGATTAAGAAAAAGTATAAAGAGACTTTTGTGGTGCTAGTAAGGTTCTAATTCTTGATCTGGATATTGATAATATAAGTATATTCACCATGCAAAATTGTATTAACCTGTACATTAAACATTTTTTCTGTAAGGAAATTTAATAATGATTTATAAAGAAAAGAAACTAACAATCTATTCTCAGTTGGTATCATATGATCTACTTGACCATGCTTTGTTTTATAATATGTAAGTATTGTTTTCATAATTGTAAACTTCATATGTACATATTTACAAATAGAACATAAATATCAATTTTTGCCATTACTGAAAAATCCACATTTAGCTCTGACAGCTGTACTCAGGGGTTGGCCTCAACTGTTAAAATTGTAGCATGTACACCTTTCTCCTGGAAATGGCCAGGCCATTTCTCTATCCTCTTGATTTGTAACAAAGACACTGACAACGTAGGCTACTACTACAAGCCTGTGAATCTGGGAGCTCTGGCAGATATGATAGAAAACAAAAAGTTGTCCGTAGAGATGAATACAACAGACAAGTGACCTTTTTGCCCAGAGAGGAGAAAACAAGGGAAGAGTTGCTCAATTTCGTACCTGTTTTCTAGTTCCTGATTATCATCGGTTCCTTGAGATGGCTGATCACCCTCTGCTGTTTTAAATCCCTGTATCCGATTGACAAAGTACAACATCAGACATAATACAAGCTAATTTGTCTGATAAACTAGCAGAGCCAAGGGGAAAGACAAAGCCCTGGTAATTTTTGATGCAAGCATTCATAAAATTCAGAAAAGTATCTGTGTTGGTGTGAAGCTGTTATCTACCCCAGAAAAGGCCATGTTCTTTTGATCCATTCCTGCGTGGACCTATTGTGGGTGGGACTTTTTGATTAGGTTATTTCAATTGAGATGTGACCCATCCAATTCAAGGTGGGTCTTAATCCATAACTAGAGTCCTTTATCAGAGGATAAAAGGCAGAAAAAGCCTAGAGAGCTTGGAGGGAAAAGTGCCAGAGAAGCGAGCAAGGCCCCACAGTAGCTGAAAGGGTCACTGAAAACAGAAACTGAAAGCAAAGAAACCAGGGACAAAGGACTAGCAGATGCCAGCCATGTGCCTTCGCATGCAACAGAGGTGTCCCAGATGCCTGTGGCCTTTCTTCAGAGGCCAGGTATCAGCCTGTTGATGCCTTAATTGAGACATTTTCACAGTCAAAGGACTGTAAATTGCAAACTAATAAATCCCCACCATTAAAGCCACCCATTTCTGGTATATTGCATTACAGAAGCTTAAGCAAACTGAAACAGGATCCTAAAGACACTTCCTTCTAGGATATGTGAGAGAAAAAGCAGGATTTGGCAAGGGATTTAGGAGCTATGAGAGCAAAAAGTCGTGTTATGACATTGGGAGTTAAGGAAATGAGGAAGAACAAAATCAAGGAAAAGAGATGGAATCTAGGAGCATGAGCACCACCATAGTCATTTTCCACAGGGAAAAAAAACCTCAATGAATAATGCAATTATTCTTTTTTTACTGTTACACCAGTGGTGATTATTCAGAAAGATTCCATGAATACCATGTTAGTAACACCTGTACTAGTTCACCATCATACAGGTGTTGATCCAAGTTGACAAAACCAAAGACATAGTTCTTTAAGCAAATAAAAAGCAATATCCACTAAAATAGAAACATCAATACAAACACAGATATAGTTACAAATTTAAAAACCATTTAAAAGGAGGATATTCAGATGGTCAAAAACATGAAAATTATAGGCTAACTCATCTTAAATAAACAATGCAAGTAAATCAATATAGGAAGAACCTAACAACATTAGGGGAACAGTCATATCAGAAAAGAAGGGAAAACAGTTATTAAGGTTTGTTTGGCAATAAAATCCCAAAAGTCAAAATA
The DNA here is from genome assembly GCA_004026745.1 of Myrmecophaga tridactyla. NCBI lineage: Eukaryota > Metazoa > Chordata > Mammalia > Pilosa > Myrmecophagidae > Myrmecophaga > Myrmecophaga tridactyla. The sequence goes on from PVIY010003609.1 coordinate 79,666, forward strand.
AAGGGAAAAGAGGAAGAAGAAATGAATTTTCAAATAATATGCAAGTCATTACCATCTAATTACTATGAATCTATAAAAAATATGAATATGAGACAGGATCCTTTTGTGGGACCAGTAGTGAGAAATAGCAAGGTGGAACAGGGGGACAGGCTCGATTGTAGGGCTTCGGCAAGAAATCAGAGTCATCCTTCCCATGGTGTCATTAAATATTCTTAAGGCCCTTGAAAGCATAATATAATACATCAAAATACAAAGACAATACTTAACTTGTTGCGAAGAAAGACACACAGTTCATGATTTCTTATGTCAAGTGGCAAAACATGTACGGAGAGAGCCTTGCAAAAAATTGGAATAATAAGAGCACACAGACATTCACATCCATGCACAAGCTTGATCCAATTTGGTCTTTCGAAATAACAAGAGATGTGTGTTTCTAACAGGACACATAAGTAGAAATAGATTTAGAACTTAATGTCTTAAGACTTCAAAACCATTAGGGTTAATGAGCTAGAGTGGGTGAATTGGAATGTCAAAGTCAAGAGAAAAAGAACTAAGCTAATACAGAGAACTTTGGAAGTCCCTTACCTTAAAGTAGTCTCCTATGCATTTATTCCCATATAAAGGACAGAAATAAATTTGCAAATGAACAAGAAAGAAAGATGGACTAAATGATTTAGAAAAGTGGTTCTCAAAGGATGAAACAAAAATCAGCAGAATGAGTATCATTTGACAACTTGCTAATTCCCAAGACCTTGTACACCAAATTTATTGCCCATCACATATATTGGAAAATAAAAATTGGGACATGGTATCACAACAGGTGTGAATAAATGACACCAAGATGCTCCCTGAAACTATACCTACATTTATCAATTTTTTCCACTTAGCAACAAGAGTAAATTCATTCTTCTTCCTAAAAAATTACTTCTAACACAGAAATTATCAGAACTATGCTATGAATAATAATTACAGTAATAATTTAATGAGTGGTAGTTATATACCAAATTCTCTGCGAAGTCTTCAATATAGTATTATCTCAGGGTTGACCAAAGTCAACCAGTATCCCCAAAGATATACACACATATCTTATATTGAACTTTATGCATTTATTTTCATGTTAATTACAATAACACCATTTATTTTTTATGTAATTTTAGATATATGTACACATATCATATAATCATCCAAAGTGTACAGTGGTTCACAGTATCATCAGATAGCTGTGCATTCACCATTATAGTAGATTTTTGAGAATTTTCATCACTCCAAAAAATAAAAAATTAAAATGAAAGTAAAACAGAATACCCAAAACATTCCATACCACCCATATTCCTCTATTATATATTTATTTTTTGTATTTTTTTCCTTACTCATCTGTCCCACTGAATAAAAGGAGTATCAGTCAAAAGGTTTTCATAATCACACAGTGATATCTTAAAAACTATATAATTATACAATCATCTTCAAGAATCAAGGCTATTGATTAGATTACATCCATCAGTTTCAGATATTTCCCTCTAGCTACTCCAATACACCAAAAACTGAAAATGGTCATCTATATACTGTACAGGAATAACTCCAGAATGCCCTCCCAATTCTATTTGAAATCTCACAGCCACTGAAACTTTATTTTGTTCCATATCTCCTCCCCCTTTTGGTTAAAAAGGCTTTCTCACTCCCACAATGCCAGGGTCAGACTCATCCCTGGGAGACATGTCCCACCTTACCAGGGAGAATACAACACTGGGAGTCATGTCCCACATAGGAGAGAGGGCAGTGAGTACACCTGCCAAGTGGCTAAGAGAGAGTAACAAAAGAGGTTCTCTGGGGCTAACTGGGAGTCATAATCACAAGTAGGCTTAGCTTCCCCTTTTCAGGGATAAGATTCATAAGGACAAGCCCCAAGATCAAAAGCTTGGCCCAAATACTTGGCAGTCCCCAATGCTTGTGAGAATATCAGGTCTTCCTTAGGTAGGGAAGTTTAATATTTCCACCTATTTCCATCAAAAAAGTCCCCCTTAAGTAAAAATACTTTTTTTATCTTTTGCCCAGATTACTCTGGGATGTATTGGGCATCATACCAAACTGTACAAATCAACAAGATCTCACTCCTTATTCAAAGTTCCATGTAATTATGGTGTTCAGATAAGCTGACCATACATGTTAAATTAGATAGTATGCAGCTGAAAACATAAATTTTGCACCAAATAAACATCTCTTCTTTTTGACTCACACAGAAGTTGAAGTTTTAAAATACAGTCAATATCATCCTTTACCCTTTAGTTCGATTTACCTTACTCCTACCCAGATTGCTTCATTCATGTCTGTAGCTGAAATCTGATCACTTTTTCAGTGTTTTTAACAGTTGCTGTGTGGAGTAATGCTGACTTTCATAGCTGCACAACTCTGTCTCTGAGTCTCAAGTGTCACACAAATACCCAAAGTTTGTGTGTAACCACCAGGTTAGACACAAAGAGCTCAGCATCTCAAAATTTAGAAATAACCATTACAAATATGGAATAGATACGACTGCTGTAAAGCTTACAATCTAGGAATCTTTATAGTAGGTATTCGCCTGATAGCCTATGCTCTCAAGTTCAAGACTGAGTTTGCACATTATAGTTAGTCCATACAGTGAGGCATTATAATATTTGTTCATTTCATTTCTGGCTTATTTCATTCATCCTACTGTCCTCAAGGTTCATTCACCTAGTTGCATGCCTCATAACTCCACTCCTTCTTAGTGCCACACCATATTCCATTGTATGTATGCACCACAGTTCCTCTTTCCATTCCTCAATCGATGTACCCTTAGGACACCTACATTCAAAATAAATCGCCAACACTGAAGCTATAAACACCAGTGTGCAGTATTAATATGCTGAACTTAAAACAATAAATCTTAAAAACAAAAAACTACCAGTGTGCAAATGTCCATTTGTGGCCTCACTTTCAGTTCCTCAAAGTATACATCTAACTACAGGGTTGCAGGATCCTATGGCAGTCCCACCCCTGGCCTCCTGTAGACCCACCACTCTGCTGTCCAAAGACGCTGTACCACTCTACTCCCTACCAACAGGGAATAGCTACACCTCTCTCCACATTTTCTCCAGCACTTGAATTTAGAAGTTTATTTTTAAAAACATTTATTCACACATCATACAATCCAACCAAAGTAAAAAATCAATGGTACCTAGTATAGTCAACAGCCATGCCTTCACCACCACAATCTATATGAGGTCATTTCCATGTCTTCTGCAAAAATCCCATACCCCTCCTGCATATCTTCCTCCTATTGACATTTGGCTTTGTCATATTGCCTTTGTTATATTTAATAGAAGCATATTACAATATTATTGTTAAAGATAGTTCTAGTTTGCCTTGATTGCATTCTTTCCCAAATACCATTGCATTTTCGACAACTTGGAATGTTAACTTTCATTTGTTCTCCCTCATGCAAATACATTCTTATATTTGTACATTTACTCACTATCATTGTCCACTTTAGGCATCACTAAATTATCACTAAGACCTCCTAGTCTTTATCCTCTCTTTTTCCTTTGGGTGTCATGCATGCCCCCAGCCTTCACCTTGAACCATACTAACATTCATCTTTGTTCAGTGTACTTATAATATTGTGGTATCATCAGATATTACTGTGTTATCCATGTCTGGGTCTTTACAATCAGTCCTATTGAACATTCTGTGCTCCTTCAGCATGAAATGCCCAATCTCTACCCTACTTCTATCTCCTAATTAAGCTGTGTTCTCAACTTCAGCTATCAAAGTTCACACATTAATGTTAGTTGGTATTAGTGAGACCATACAGCATTTGTCCTTTTGTTTCTTGCTAATTTCAATCAGTATAATGTCCTCAAGCTTCATCCATGATGTTACATGCTTCATGACTTTATTCTATCTTACAGCTGCATAATATTCCATCATATATATATATACACCACAGTTTGTTCAGTTTGTTTCGCCACTGTTGATGGACTTTTGGGTCATTTTTATCTCTTGGCAATCATGAATAATGCTGCTATAAACCTTGGTGTGTGAATGTCCATTTGTGTCCTTGTCTTCAGTTCCTCTGAGTATATATCTAGTAATGGGATTGTTGGATCATATGGCAATTCTATGCTTAGTTTCCAGAGGAAACACCAATCTGCCTTCCAGAGCAATTGCATTATTCTACATTCCCATAACCGTGAATAAGTGTGCCTCTTTCTCCACATCGTCTCCAGCACTTCAGCACTTCTCATTTTCTGTTTTCTTTTTTATTATAATGGCCATTCTAGTAGGTGTCATAGGATATCTCATCGTGGTTTTGATTTGCATTTCCCTAATGGCCAGTGAAGTCAAGCATCCTTTCACATGTTTTGAGCCACTTGTGTTTTCTCTTCTAAAAAGTGCCTGTCCAATGCAGGCAATATGGCACAGTGGCAGTAGTTCTCACCTGCCATGCCAGAGACACATGTTCAATTCCCAGTGCCTGCCCATGCAAAAAAAAAAAAGTGCCTGTCCATATCTTTTGCCCATTTTAAATTTAGTTGTTTGTTTGTTTTGCTGTTCATCTGTAGAATCTCTTTATATATTCTGGACATTAAACCCTCATCTGATGTGTGGTTTCCAAATATTGTCTCCCATTGTGTAGGCTGCCTTTTTACTTTCCTGACAAAGTCCTTTGATGTACAAAAGTGTTTAATTTTGAGGAGATCCTATTTAACTGTTTCTTTTCTCAATATTTGTGCTTTGGGTGTAAGATCTAGGAAACCACCTCCTATTACAAGATGTATATTTCCCTACATTTTTTCCTAAAAGTTTTATGGTCTTACCTCTAATGTTTAGGTCTTTGATCCACTTTGAGTTTATTTCTGGATAGGATATGAGATATGGATCCTCTATTCACTCATTTGCATATGAATATCCAGCTCTCCAAAGACCATTTTTTCAAGAGACTGCTCTGTCCCAGTTGGGTTGCCCTGACTGCTTTATCAAAGATCAATTTTCCATAGATGAGAGGGTCCATTTCTGAATACTCAATTCAATTATATTGATCAGTATAGCTATCTTTATGTGAGTACCATGCTGTTTTGATGATTGCAGCTTTGTAATATGCTTTAAAGTCAGATCTCACTTTCCACTTCATTTTTCTTTCTCAAGATATATTTAACTGTTTGGGACACCATGCACTTCCAAAAAAAATTGGTTTTGTTTTTCTATTTTGGCAAAGTAAGTTGTTGTGATATTAATTGGTATTTCATTAAATCTACAAATAAATTTGGGTGGAATTGATATCTCAACTACCTTTAGTCTTCCAATCCATGAACATGTTTGTTCTTTCATTTATTTAGGTCCTCTTTGATTTCTTTTTGCAATTTCTTATAGATTTCTGTGTATAAGTCTTTTGTGGCATTGATAAAATTTATTTCTAAGTATTTGATTCTTTTGGTTGCTATTGTAAATGCAATTTTTTTCTTGATTTCCTTCTCATATTTCCCATTATTAGTGTATAGAAATACTGCTGATTGTGAGGTGTTGATATTGTACCCTGCCACATTGCTGTACTCAGTTATTAGTTCTAGTAGCTTTGCTGGGGATTTTTCAGGATTTTCGACATATAGGATCATGTCATCTGCACACATGAAAGTTCTAATTCTTCCTTTCCAGTCTGGATGCCTTTTATAGCTTTCTGGTCTAAGTGCTTTGACTAGAACTTCCAGTACAATGTTGAATAACAATGATGTTAGTAGGCCTCTTTGTCTTGTTACTGATCTTTGAGTAAAACCTTTCAGTCTTTCCCCATTGAGCATGATGTGGGTTTTTCATATGTTCTCTTTATCATGTTGACTAAATTCCCTTCTACTCTTACCATTTGAAGTGCTTTCATCGGATTTTGAATTTTGTCAAATGCTTTTTCTGCATCAATCAAGACGATCATGTGTCTTTCACTTTGCTGTATTAATGTGGTGTATTACATTAATTGATTTTCTTGTGTTGAACCAGCCTTGTGAATAAATCCCACTTGGTCATGGTGTATAATTCTTTTAATGTGCTGCTGAATTTGATTTGCAAGTATTTCACAAGGGTTTTTGCATCTGCATTTAGTAAAGACATTAGCCTAAAATATTATTTTCTTGCAGCACCTTTGGCTTTGGTATTAGGGTGATGTTGGCTTCACCAAATGAGTTAGGTAGCTTTCCCTCTTTAATTTTTTAGAGTTTCAGCAGGATTGGTACTAATTCTTTCTTGAATGCTTGGTAGAATTCACATATGAAGACATCTGGTCATGAACTTTTCTTTTTGGAAAGCTTCTTGATGACTGATACAATCTCTTGACATATGATTTATTTGTTGAAGACATCTATTTCATCTTCAGCCAAGGTTGGTTGTTCATGTTTTTCTAGGAAGTTGTCCATTTCTTCTATGTTGTCTTGTTTATTAGCATATAGTCACTCATAGGATCCTCTTATCATCTCCTTTATTTCTGTGGGGTCAGTGGTTATGTTCCCACTCCCATATCTGATTTTATTTATTTGCATTGTCGTTCTCTCTCTTTTTTCCTTTTTGTCTAGCTAGGGGGTCCATTGATTTTATTGATATTCTCAAAGAACCAATTTCTGGTTTTGTTAATTCTCTCTATTGTTTCCATGTTCTCAATTTAATTTATTTATGCTCTAATTTTCTTTATTTCTTGTCTTCTGTTTGCTTTGGGGTTAGTTTGCTGTTCTTTCTCTAGTTCCTCCAGGTGAACAGTTAAATCCTTGATTTTTGCTCTTTATTTTTTAACACTATTTATTATGAAATACAGTATATATATATGTGTGTATATATAAACAATAAATTTCAAAATGCCTGGTAACAATAAAACAGATTTCACAGATTGGCATGGAGTACAGTTCAACAATTTTAGGTTTTTCCTTTTAGCTGCTCCAAGACACTAGAGACTGAACGAAATATCAATATAATGATTCAGCAGTCATGCTCATTTGTTAAATTCTATCTTCTATGTTATAACTCTTCCTTCTCCTTTGATTGTTCTCCCAATCTTTAGGGTATTTGGGCTATGCGCATTCTAAATTTCTCATGTTGGAAAGGAGTGTTGTTAATATGGGATGGGGGATGGAACTAGTTGATGTTCTTGGAGAGGCTGGACCTTCTGAATTTCAGGACTTATCTGGCTTAGGAACCCATCTGGAGCTTGTAGGATTCTGGAAAGTAATCTTAGTGTGTGAAACTTTTGTAGAATCACAGATAAAGCCCTAAGTGTTCTTTAGGGTTGACAGGAATGGTTTTGGTTGAGGTTTGGGAGCATGACTCCCAGGGATGAGCCTGGCCTGGCACCATGAGATTGACAACGCCTTTCTTCTTTTTTAATACAGGGATTTAGGGCAATAAATTTCCCTCTGAACACCTTTTTGCTGCAACCCATATGTTTTCATATGTTTTGCTTTAATTTTCATTTGCCTCCAACTGACTGATTTCTCTTGTAACTTCTTCCTTGACCCACTGGTTGTTTAAGAGTGTGTTGTTTAGCCTCTATATATTTGTGAATTTTCCAGGTTCCACCCGTTAGTAACTTCCAACTTCATTCAATTATGATTTGAGAAAGTGTTTTGTATAATTTCAATCTTTTTAAATTTATTGGGACTTGCTTTCTGACCCAACATGTGGTCTATCCTGGAGAATGATCTATGAACACTTGAGAAAAATGTGTATCCGTCTATTGTTGGTATAATGTTCTGTAAAAGTCTGTTAAGTCTATTTCATTTATCATATTACTCAAAATCTCTGTTTCCTTATTGATACTCTATGTGTTCTATCCATTAATGACAAAGATGTAGTTGTCTTCAATTATTATTGTAGAGGTGTCCACTTATCCCTTCAGTGTTGTCAGTATGCATCTCATGCATTTTGGGGCATGCTGGCTTGGTGCATAAATACTTATGAATGTTATGTCCTCTTGATTAATTGTTCCTTTTATTAATATATAGTGTCCTTCTTTGTTTCTTTTAATTGTTTTACATTTGAAGTCTAATTTGTTGGATATTATTATAGCTACCCCCACTGTTTTCAGGTTGTTGCTTGCCTGAAATATCTTTTTCCAACCTTTCACTTTCAACCTACTTTTGTTCATGGGCCTAAAGTGAGTCTCTTGTAGACAGCAGATAGATGGGTCTTGTTTTTCAATTCATTCTGCCAGTCTATGCCTTTTGATTGGGGAGTTTAATCCATTAATATTTAATGTTTTTACTGTAAAGCCATACTTTCTTTTACCATTTTGATTTTTGGATTTGGATATGTCAAATCTCTTATTTTTTCCTCATCTTACCCTTACTGATAGTCTTCATTTCTACACTATTCTCCAGACCTTTCTCTCTTGTCTTTTCCTATCTTCCTGTGGTGCTCTCTTTTGTATTTCTTGTAGCGCTGGCTCCAAATTACAAACTCTCCCTCAGTGACTACTCACCTGAAAATGTTTCAATTTCTTCTTAACTTTTTTTATATGCTGTATGGTGGTGGTGGTGGGGCGGTCACATTACATTCATTTTCCATGTGAGTATTCCCATATTGCAGTACCATTTGTTGAATTTTGATTTGTTTGGCTTTTTGTTTGATTGCTTGCTTGCTTGCTTGTTTGGGAAGTGCATGGGCTGGGAATCAAACCCAAGTGTCCTGCAAAGGCAAGAATTATACCACTGAACTACACTTGCACCCCTTCTCCTTCATTTTTGATGGATAGTTTTCCTGGGTATAGAACTTTTGCTTAGCAGTTTTTCTCTTTTGACATTTTAAATATATCATACCACTTCCATTTCACCTCCATTAGTTCTGCTCAATCAAGCTTCTCTTTTGTGGCATGGATTGCTTTCCTCTTGCTGCCTTCAGAAGTCTCTCTTTATCTTTGACTATTTGGCAATCTGATTAGTAAGTGTCTTGGGGTAGGTCCATGTGGATATATTGATTGCAGTTCACTGTGCTTCTTGGATCTCTAATTTTATGCCTATCATAAGAAATTGGAAATTTTAAATGATTATTTCCTCCATTATTCTTTCTGCCATTTTTCCCTTCTCTTTTCTTTGTGGGACACCCATAACATGTATATTTGCATGCTTCATGTTGTCATTTAATTCCATGAGAACCTGCTCATATTTTTCCATTCTTTCCCTTATTTGTCCTTTTGTGTGTGAGAATTCAGATGTCCAGTCATCTAGTTCACTAATCCTGTCTTCTACCTCTTCAAATCTACTGTTGTAAAATTCCATTTTGTTTTTAATCTTTTCTGTTGTGCCTTTCATTTCTTTTAGTTCTGCCATTTTTTTCGAAGCTTTCAAATTCTTCTTCATGGCTGATCAGTGTCTTCTTTCTATCTTCCATATATTTTGCCATATCATCTCTCAATTTGTTGATTTGAGTTTTAAATTGATTTAGCATGTTTGAACACTTTTAATTAGTTGTTTCAACTACTGTATCTCATTTGATGTGTTAGTTTGTTCCTTTGACTCAACCATATCCTTGATTTTCCTAGTGTGACTCATAATTTTTGTTGTGTCTCAGCATGTGATTTCCTTGATTAGCTTATTCTGGAGTTCATTTTCACTCTTTTCTCTAAGATTTTCTTCTTGTTTGGCTTTGTTCTCTTTCTGTTCTTTGGTATTCAGTCCCACCTGTTCTAGATATCTACCATAGCTTCTATTTAACTGATCAGAACTTTTCAGCTCCCATTTTTCTTGTTCATGTCCTGCCTAAATGGAACCTTTTGTGGTTTTTTTGTTTGTTTGTTTGTTTGCCTGTTTTTGTTTTGTTTTGTTTTGTTTGAGGATGGTCTATCAGTTATCATCAACCTCAATCAGATTTGCCCAGAAAAGAAAGGCCCAGGTCTCAGGAGGAGGGTGTAATCAGTATCAAGTTTTCCAAGGGATCAGCCCCTGCAGTTTGTCAGTGAATCCTGTGAAGCCTCTAAACTCTGTGCTTTTCTTATCCCTCCCAGCAGGTGGTGCTTGCCAGCCCACAGCTCCCCCCATCATAAAGTTGTGCAGTGCCTTAAATCTAAGCTGACCCTGTACCTGCCAGGGGAGTGGTTGGACAGAGGCTGAGTTAGAAGGTAGGCATAAAGCTTAGGCCAAAATTCTGAATTTTCTGATTGAGGGGCACTACTTGAGCTGGGCCCTGTCCCCCTTTTCTTGGGGAAGATAAACCCTTTAAGGAATTTCTTTGTGTGCCAATTTGAAATTGTTCTGTAACACAGAAAAGCCATGTTCTTTAATCCTGATTCAATATTTCTGTGTGAGATTTTTTGATTAAGTTTACATGGAGATGTGACCCACCCAACTGAGGATGACACCTTGATTAGGTGGTTCCTGGAGATGTGTCTCAATCCATTCAAAGTGGGGTTGCTTAGTAGAATCTTTTAAGAGGGAACCACTTTGGAAAAAGCTTCAGAGCCAACACAGCCAGAAACCCTTGGAGATGCAGAAAGAAAACACCTCTGGAGAAGTCATTTGAAGAAGTGGGAGAGAAAGCTAGCAGATAATGTCATGTGCCTTCCCAACTGAGAGAGAAACCCCAAACATCGTCAGCCATTTCTTGAGTCACAGTATCTTTCCCTGGATGCCTTAGTTTGGACATTTTCATATCCTTAGAACTGTAAACTTGCAACTTAAAAATAAATCCCATTTTTAAAAGCCATTCCATTTTTGGTACCATAAATTCTGCCAGCTTTCACAATCCAAAATACTTGTCTCTCAGACATATCTTAGTTCTACCCTTGCCTGGGTAAGGGCTGACAATTGAAAAGGCCTGAGGTTTTCTCTAATGAGCTACTTAGATCAGTAAAAAAAAAAACAAAGAAAAAAATCCCATTTCAGAGCCAGTCCTTAGCCCCCAAAGTTCACTTGTCAAGAGCTAGAGTTGGTACCTCGCTGTACGTACCTTGGGGCATGGCCCTTTGCCAGTGCTCTGAGCCAACAGTAAAAGTCTCATTTTTTATTTATGTGCTATTTTCTATTCTATTATAAAGAAAATGCTGGAAGCAGCCCATTATATGGATTTAATGACCACTATAGGCCATGCCCAGCAGTTTAAAATATACTGATTCATATAATCTGTATCTTTGCACCCACCCATCCTCACCTCCTAGGTCCCATTACTCTTCTGACCATACCTCCTAGTACACCCTTGCTTGCTCACTCTACTTGGCAGTAACTTGCTTCCTGTCAGTTCCCTGAGCTCTCCATAAGCTCATGCTTGCCTTAAGGCCTTTGCACTTTTTATTCTCTCTAGCTGGAATTTTTTTCCCCAAGATCAAGCAAGTATAACTCAAATATTACCTTATCAGCCAGATCTTCTCTGATTACCCTATTTAAAAGTGTCAAGGCACTCCCCAACTCTTTACCCAGCTTTATTTTTCTTTGTAGCACTTTTAACCATCTGGCATATGAGATAAGTATATGTATTTACTTGTTTATTAACAGTCTTTCATCCTCCATGTGCCGGTTTGAAAGCATTATGTACTCCAGAAAAGCCTTGTTTTAATCCTAATTCGATGTTGTTGAGGCAGCCATTTTCTTTTAATTCTGATTCAACAACATAGGCTGAAAACTTCTGATTAGATTATCTCCATGGAGATATGGCACACCCAACTGTGGGTGTGGTATTTTGATTAGATGGAGATATGACTCCACCCATTCCAGGTAGTCTTGATTAGTTTACTAGAATCCTTTAAAAGAGGAAACATTTTGGAGAGAGTCAGAAACAACAGAGTCCACAGAAACAACAGAGTCCACAGAAACAACAGAAGCCTCAGAGTTGACAGAGACAGCAGATATAGATGCTTGGAGAACAGCTGCTTCAGAGAACAGAGACACAGATGTTTGGAGATGCTTGGAGCCCAGCAGACATTACCATTAGATGTTGAGCAAGTCAGAGCCTCAGGAGAACAAAGGGAAGCCAAGAGCTGAAAGCCAGCACCGGGGAAGCAAACTGGGGAACCTCCACATGGATAGACACTGAAAGCAAGCCCAGGAGGAAGGGGCTAGCAAATGCCAGCCACATGACTTCCCAGCTGACAGAGGTGTTCCAGACCAATCGGTCTTTCTTGAGTGAAGGAGTTGGTGCCTTAATTTGGACACTTTCACTTCATTAGAACTGTAAACTTGTAACTTAATAAATTTCCCTTTTTTAAAAGCCATTCCATTTCTGGTATATCACATTCTGGCAGCTTGCAAACTAACACACTTCACTAGAATGTAAACCAAACGAGGGCAGGGATTTGTGTCTGTCTGATTGATTTTGGTACCCCTCACACGTTGCACAGTAACTACAGTAGGTGCTCAACAAATATGTCAATTGAAAAAAAATCTCATTTTTTTTTTCAGCCCTACCTCCTATCTACTGGGAAAAATCTCAAGTTTTTTTTTCCGGCTTGCTCTCAGTTTATCAAACTTGTTAAATCAAACTACAATTAGAGCTTGGCTGAGCTGCCCTCCCTTGCTCCCAGCAGAGACACTTCTTTTTCCCATGAGGACATGTTTCTGACTGAACCTGATGTGCCAGTGGGGAAGGGCACCAGCCTCCAGAGTTTGAGGGCTTTACTTACAGTTCTCTCCAGTGATCTCGGCCCTTCCACTCATTCCAGACTGGTGTATTAATGTGTGTCTGGTCATGGATGTCCCCCCAAACAGTTGTTTCAGATCATTCCTGGCTTATTTACTAGCTGCTCTAGAGAATTAACTAAATTCCACATTTCCCCAATGCCACCATCTTGAAAAATGCCATTTGTAAACTGAAGGTCATAATATAAGTATATATATAAGGAAAAACATTAAATAGATACTAGTTAGGTGGTAGGTAAATAAGGTAACTATTCTGAGTGTATACATGGAAAATACTAATTTAGTTGGAAATCGATTTTTATTTTTCAATCATCAAAACAGTACCATGAAGCAGGAATTATCTACATTTTACAGATGGGAAAACTGAGGATCAGAGAATTTATATAAATTCTCCACAACCTTGCATGCAGAGATACTAATTAAACCTAGGTTAACACCCAAATCCATACTCTAAACCTCAAGTTATTCCTTTTTATACATTTTCAATGTTTTTCTTTACAAATGTACAAATTTTTATATATGTTGTGGTTGTTTGAAACTGTATGTAGCCCTAGAAAAATATGTTCTTAAAGTGAACACATTCTGTGATTGTAAACCCATTATAAGTAAGAGCTATTGATGAGGTTACTTGAGTTAAAGTGTGCCCCACCTCACTCAGGATAGGTCTTAATCCTATTGCTGGAGTCCATATAAGTGGAATGAAATTCATGGAGAAAGAGAGAGAGAGAGAGAGAGAGCTATGGGAAGCAAGATGCTACATCAGGGGAACCCAAAAGAGAAGGGAAGGACCAAGAGATGCTGTCATATGCCTTGCTATGAGACAGAGTAGCAAGGATTGCTGGCAGCAGCCACAGAATGTCAGTCTTTGGGGAGAAAGCATCACCTTAATGATGCCTTGATTTGGACTTTCTTTTTGCCTCAAAATGGTAAACTAATAAATCCCCATTGTTAAAGTCAACTATTTCACGGTATTTGCTTGAGAAGATTAGGTAACTAAAACATATTTTGGTACCAGGAGATTCGGTGCTGCTATTGCAAATACTAAAAAATGTGGGGATGACTTTGAAATTTGGTAACAGGTAGAGGCTGAAAGAATTGTGAGGTGCTTTATAGAAAAATCCCAGATTGCTTGGACAAGACTGTTGGTAGAAATATGAATGTTAACAGCACTTCCAATGATAATTTAGAAGGAAATGATACATGTGTTATTGGAAACTGAAGGAATGGTGGTCCTTGTTTTAAAGTGGCAACGAATTTGGCAAAATTGAGTTCTGATGTCAGATGGAAGGCAGAAATTTAGAATGACAAACTTGGATATTTAGCTGAGGAGATTTCCAACTAAATGTGGATGGTGCAGTCTGGTTTTGCCTTGCACCATATATTAAAATGCAAGAGGAAAGGGATAAATTGAGAACTGAACTCATGGGCTTAAAGAAATCAGAAATTAATGGTTTGGAAAATTCTTGAGTTCCTGAAGTTAGTCCCCAGAGAATAGTGCTCCATGTAAAGATTTACCTGAACATGGAACCAGCCAGCCATTTCAGGGGAAGTCAGGATTGGAAATGCAGTTATCCAGTAAGAATTTGTGGAAAGCCCTTTTGTCTGGTGGTTTAAATTCCTGTGCATTACATACAAAGCCAACAAGTTTTTTGCATAATTTGTATGCCTGGAAACACTGCTAGCCTGGCCTAAAAGGGACAGAAAACAGACAAACTGAAGGAAAAACACTTCAAGGGCAGAATAGAAACTAATTTCTGGACCAAAGACCTCTTCTTTGGCCAAGATTGTTTGTACATCCATGTATGTGGAAAGCGTGAGTCTACCCAAGAACTTGGATAAGGCAAACCTTCCACCCCATTGTTCACAAAAAACGCTGCCACCCCAGTGCTCACACGGGGTGGAGTACGTGGTGTTTGCAGAGATTTTGGCCACCATCCCAATATTTAGAGAGGGTGTAATATTCACCTCAGTGTTCAAGGAGAGTATGGCTTCTGGGAAAGTGCTAGGATATTGGGGGAGGGGGGTGGCTGCCACTTTATCAGGCCCGGAGCACAAAATATTGATCTATAGATGATTCTAAGACCTTGAGTTCGAATGGAGTTTGCTCTGCTGGGTTTCTGAATTGAAAGAAAGAGCATGTCTTTGGGGTCTAGAGGCTAGAATATGGTAGTTTGAAGCTGTGTGTACTCCAAAAACATATTTTCTTAAATTTAATCCATTCCTATGAGTGTAAACCCATTGAAGTAGGACATTTTGATCACGTTACTTCAATTAAGGTATGTCACACTTCAATCAGGATGGTTATTAATACTTTCACTGGAGTTCCTCTAAGTAGAATGAAATTCAAACACACACAGAGAAAGCTACATCAATGGAATCTGGAAGAGAAAGGCAATACCAGGAGAAGCCACCAAGTGCCTTGTAGTGGGATAGAGGAGCCAAGGATAGCTGGCAGCCAGCCACAGAATGCCAGTCTTTGGAGAGAAAGCATTGCCGTGATGATACCTTGGTTTAACCTTTCTTTTAGTCTTGAAAACACACACTAATAAATTCCCATTGTTTAAGCCCACCCATTTCATGGCATTTGCTTGAGCATCCCAGGTGCGTGAGTTTAAAAAGTATGATGTACCCTCAAAAAGACATGTTTTAATCCTGGTTCGATTTTGTGGAGGCAGCCATTTCTTTTAATTCTGATTCAATATTAGAGGCAGAACTTTTTAATCAGATTATCTTCATGGAGATGTGACACAGCCACTTGTGGGTGTGATCTGTGAATAGATGGAGATGTGACTTCACCTATTCCAGGTGGGTCTTGATTAGTTTACTGGAATCCTTTAAAAGAGGAAACATTTTGGAAAGAGACAGAAATGACAGAGCCAACAGGAACTTCAGAGCAGAGTTGATACAGATGCCGACACGTGGAGAAGAGACACGGACGTTTGGAGATGCCTCAGAAGATGTCACCATGAGATGTGAAGCAAGCCAGAACTAAGGCAAGCCAAGAGATGAAAGTCAGCCCCAGGAAGCAAAGTGAGGAACCCCCACAGGAACAGAGTCTGGAAGCACAAATCCCAGGAGCCAGGGACCAGCAGATGCTACCAGGACTACTCAGCAGCCAGAGGTGCTCCTGATACATCAGCCTTTCTTGAATTAAGGTATCTTTCCTGGATGCCTTAGTTTGGACATTTTAATAGGCTTAGAACTGTAAACTTGTAACTTATTAAATTCCCATTTTTAGAAGCTGTTTCTGTTCTGGTATATGCATTCTGGCAGCTTACAAACTAAAACATCAGGTAAGTTAGTTTTTTAAGCTTCCGGAATGCAATATATCAGAAATGGTATGGCTTTTAAAAGGGAATTTATTAAGTTACAAGTTTACAGTTCTAAGACCATAAAAATGTTCAAAGTGAAACATCCAGAGAAAGATAACTTGACTCAGTGAAGGGCAATGGGTCCAGAGCACCTCTGTCAGCTGGAAAGGCATGTGGCAGGCATCTGCTGGGGTTTTGGTCTTTTGGTTTTAAACAGCTTCCCCAGGGGTGTTTTCTTTCTGCATCTCCAAATATCTGGTCTAGTGTTGGCTCTGAGCTCTTTTCAAAATGCCTCCCCTTTTAAAGGATTCCAGTAAACTTTTCAAGAAAC
Organism: Myrmecophaga tridactyla; assembly: GCA_004026745.1. NCBI lineage: Eukaryota > Metazoa > Chordata > Mammalia > Pilosa > Myrmecophagidae > Myrmecophaga > Myrmecophaga tridactyla. The sequence continues at coordinate 95,922 of PVIY010003609.1, forward strand.
ATCTTAAATGGGTGGACTCACATTTCCATATAACCAAAAGGCCACATCCACAATTGGTTATATCACATCTCCATGGAAGTAATCTAACCTAAAGGTCATACCCACAACTGAGTGGGTCAATCTCCATGGAAACAATTTAGTCTAAGGTTTCCACCCTATTAAACAATAGGTCTGGCCCCACAAGATTGGATCAGAATTAAAACTTGGCTTTTCTGGGGTACTTGATAGTTTCAAACCAGCACAGCAACTAAAGCAATTATATATATATATATATATATATATATATATATAAACATATATATATATAAACTTAATTGCCTATCTATTTCTAATATTAATTAATTTCAATCACTATTTTGTACTATATAAATATTATCTTGGATGTTCTCTCTCTATATATATTATATATATACTTATGTCTGCTTTAAACTATTTAAAATTATTTTCAAATCATAGCAGTCAGGATTGTGTCTGCCCATTTGCTTGGTAAAACAAGATAAGTATACAAGAAAATGCTATTTGCAGATAGTATTTGGAAAAAGACATGTATCAGCAGCAAGAGCAGCAGCAAACATCCTTAAATATGAGCAAATTTGCCTGCAAATGGTGTTCTGCTAAGCAACCACAAAATCATACTAGATAATTTTTTTCTTAGCATTGGACAATCTTTGATGAACACGAGATTCCATTAATTGCAACTAAGGAGTAAAGTTTAGCAAAGAGAAAAACTATGGCTCCTGCCTGCAAAGAGTTCTCTCCATTAGTGAGAATGAACTCTGTATGTGTGTTTGGTATATAATCCATGTGCATATGCTTACAATTCAGAGATATAAAAGAAAAGAGGAGAAGGGAGAAGAGAATAAATAAAACATTAGAATTTAGGTTCTATATGGAAGACTAGTAATTCATTCATGCTATAGGTGATTTAGAGATGTTTGAATTCTGTGGTGAGCAAAAAAGAAAAAAAGAGTAAGTAATTGGCACAGGGTACTTGGGAAGCAGACTTGGGACTTAAGGCTTTCATTACTTATTTATAGCATTTACTGTTTATCCAACAAATACACAATGAATACTACTACAGTATGTGCAAAATGCATTGGGAGGTGTTGGAATATAAATAAATCTGTGTCTAGAGTAAAACAGAGACAGATTGTAAAGGTGGGGAGATCTTTGGAATAATTCAAGTGTGGTGAGTTTGATTATAAATAAATAAACAAATACCTACAGAAAATGTTCGTCCTCACAATGTAACTATGTTGATATCTATTAAAGCAAAAATAAAGCGCTGTAAGATAAACTACATGATGTTTCTTATACGAGCCTCTGGAAGTCTGAAATGGACACTGACAGTAATTTTAACAGGGAAATATCTTTCACACATACATTGCCCCCCAAAAAAATCCCTTAGCTGTCATTTATAACTCTATATTTTTCTAGAAGATCTTAAAACATACTTGTTAAATTCACATTGTTTTCTTTCTTAAAGGAAAACTTTAACCTATTTATACTTTTTTGAAATGAACCTATGTTCATATACAAAGAACACACTATCTTTCCAAGAATTTATTTCCTTAAATATAAAACGAAGCAGGTGATATTACCTGCTTCACTTATATATGTACAGGGATGTACCTATCTCATCAGTTTTCTCATATATAAAATTGGTATAATAAAAATTTAGATACTTTTGGGATTAAATGAAATAAACTATGTAAAGCATGTAACTCAGTGCCTGGCACATAATTAGGGCTCCATAAATATTAGTTGAGGTTATTATTATTTCTGTTAATTTCAATCTATATTAATTATGAATGTATGTTGAGAAACTTTGGAGATAGAATCTACCCATTATATGTTGGTATATATAATAGAATTTAAAATTGTTATTATACAAATGTTCACAGAATTCTAAATTCCATAAAATCAAGAAATAACTTTTAAAAATAAAATTAACTGAGGAAAAGGGATATTAAATATTCTTAGAACGTATTCAATAAATTTCCATAAAGTTAGGGTTAGTCTGAGATTACATAGTGTCCAACAATTTATGGAGATTTATACTGTGGAAATTCAATGGCATGAAAATATGATTCAGAGTTTTCACTTCTGACTACAAAGGAATAACTGGTCTGAAACTTGCCTCACACCATAAACAATTAGAAAATTTCACCAGGTAGAGGTAACAACTGTTTTTATACAGTTAGACAGGAAGTACTGCAGGACTATTACCCCAGAAAGAATGGAAGAAATGGTGCACTTTATAATTGCCACAACTTTCAACCTGGAACTAATTTTTTTTTTTAATTTGCATATGGGCAGGAGGCACCAGGGATCGAACTCCAGACCTCCAGCACGGCAGGTCGGAGCTCTGCCTGCTGAGCCACGGCAGCCGCCCCTGGAACTAATTTTAAGGAAATGACACAGAAGGAGGAAGCCAAGAAGGGAATAAATCTCTTTATAAGTTGAGGAGAGGCAGATTAGAGTTTTGGGATCCTAAAATATCTATAATTTGTAGGACAGAATACTGGATGGGAGCGAATGATGGAGAAAAAGAGCTTCAAAATCTGCACGGGAGATTTCTTGAGTCTGGCTGAACACTAATGATGACTTTCAAAGGGAAAGATTTCATTCTATAAAACTAAACTAAACTAAAATCAGATGAAGATCTGTAAGGTGAACATCCCAGAGCTCACACACTACTGAAGACATTCTAATTTTGTCCTGCCAGAGTAGCAAAACCTTGTTGAACATTGAAGCAATCATCAGAGACACCAAAAGAGTCACACCTTAATATGGAAGGCTTAGGGTAATTAGACATGCTCTGATAAAGCTTAAAAAGAAGGCATTTAAGAAGTAAAAAAAAGTTCATCTGTAAATACCTTAACTGCCCAACTAAACAAACTTCTACAGTAGACATGGAAAAGAGTAGCACCTGTGGCCAATGATCAGGAGGGAAATCAGTCAAAATAAACCTCAAAATGACAGAGGTGATGGATTTAGCCTAGAAGGATTCTAAAACTGTAATTATAATTATTATAAATATGTTCAAGAATTTAAAGAGAAACAGTCACAAAAAGAAGAACTAAATGAAATATATGGAATTTTAGAGCTTAAGTATATTGAAAATTCATAGCCTGGCTTAATATCAAATTAGATACTGTAGAAGAAAAGATCAGTAAACTTGAAAATAAAGTGAGAGTAACCATGCAGATCAAAATGCAGAAAAAAAAAAACCTAAAAAGTAAATGTACACATTTCCATTTTCAGTTCCAATATGTAAATAACTTAAGTTGTCAATCTTGCCACACCAAAAAGAAAGCTGAACAAACTGAAAGTCAATGACTTCTCTAGGAAGTAAAAGATAAATCAGTTTGCAGGGCAAAGGACCAGTCCTATATCTTAAGGGAAAGGAAGAATAAAGAGAGTCACAGATAAGATCTATTTACTTCTAGAAAAAGTCATAAACTAGTAGGAATGATTAAATGGTAATTTTAAAAAAGTGGTAGAGGGCAGGTGTGCATCTTGAGAGGGAGAAACTCCTGGGGCCACACTCTTAGGAGAGCCCTAACACTTCAGTGGACTTTACATTCAGGAACCCCACAAGATACTAATGGTGAAGGTCTCTTTTCATGGCTATGTAAAATTGTGAGGAAAGAATAATCATTATGAAATTCATTCAGCATCCGACATAATAAAGGTGTACTCTCCAGGGGAAAAAGTTTTATCAGAGCCTTCTCTCAGCTGTGGAAAGGTAATTTTAATCCTTTACAGCCTTCCTTTCTCAACTAAGAGAGGACAAAAGTTATACCACTGGAGACCCCATCCCATTCAACATGTCAGAGTGAGACATTCCAGGGCTCCATCTACCACAGAAGGTTTGAGCAACTAGCAAATACTGGCACAGTCATCTTTCTCATAGCTTTGGAAAACAGTTAAATTGTTGTAGTGAAAGGGAAAATGCCAAACCAAGAAAAAGGCAACTTAAAAGTAGAAGGGGAATCTCATGATACCTTTGTTGACCCCTCCTCCATTCCTTTAATGGATCATTGTGGATCTGACATGTGCTTTCAGTGTGGGTCCCTGTTCCCAGGTCTGGAGGAGGAAAGGAGTCTTTGCACATGCATTATGGTGCATGTCTATCTGTGCCAAACAGTCTGGTAGAAACCTGAAGGACTGAGCCAGGACACATATCACAGGCTTACCATCCCAAGGTTTCCCGGTTCATAGAGACAACTTAAAAGAGATCTACCAAAGAATGCTATAGGAGAAAAGTAAAATTACAGTTGCCTGGGGCTAAGAAACGCCATTTGTGGGATATAGAGTGTAGCACCTGGGATTATGAGGAAATTCTGTTTTCTTGGAGAATGAAGACATTCATATTGACAAAAATGGGGAATTCCTAAGACCACATTGTGTCCAGGACAAGATGCATGTGCAGAAAATAGAAGGCCAAACCTACACTTCTGCTGCTGGCTGTTCTCTAAACCCATTATTAGGACAACTAAGCTCTGAAGTAGAGCTCTCACACAAGCCAATATGCAAAGACTAGGAAAGGTGTTTTCTCCCCCTCCCTCCCTGCCTTTTTTGTTAACTCCTGGCATTCAAGAAAATCTGTCATAATACTAGCAGGATACAGTCTTAAGGAACAGATGCCTCAGAATCTAAACTCCAGAGATATAGTAAAGTAGCAAAATGTCCAGATTGCTAAAAAAAAAACAAAAAAAGGTTATAAAACATATAAAGAAATAAGAAATGATGCTTCATGCAAAGTAGAACATTAAAACATTAGAAAACATCACCAAGGATACCAGACCTAGAACATAACAAAAAAGACTTTAAAAATGGTCCTAAATATGTTCAAAGAGCTAAAGGAAAAATATGGACAACCAACAAATCAACAAAACTAAAGCTATCTCTTGGAAAACATCAACAAATTCGGTAAATCATTAGCTACACTGACCAGGAACATATAAAAGAGAAGAGATTGGAATGACTAAAATCAGGAATGAAAGTGGGGACATTAAATCTCAGAAATAAAAAGGATTATAAGAAAATCCTATGAACAGTTGTATGCCAACAAATTAGGTAACTTAGATGTTACGGACAAGTTCCTAGAAACATAAAAACTACCAAAACTGACACAAACAAATGGAAAATCTGAACAGACCCTATAAGAAGTAAAGAAACTGAGTCAGTAATTTTTAAAAAGTCAGAATGCAAAGGCCAAGACTAGGTGGTTTCACTGATGAATTCTATCAAAAATTTAAATTATTAACACAAACCTTTTTCATACTTTCCCAGAAAAATAGAAGAGGAGGGACCACTTTCAAACTCATTTTATGAAGTCGTTATTACCTTGCTACCAAAGCCAGTTAAAGAAAACAAAAGATAAGAAAACTACAGAATGATATCTCCTATAAATATAGATGCAAAAATTCTGTGTGATATAAACACACTGAATTCAGCAACATGTTCAAAAGATTATACACCATGATCAAGTGGGATTTTTTCTAGGAATGCAAAGTTGGCTAAACAGTCAAAATTAATCGATGTAATATAAAATATTAATAGAATAAAAGAGGAAGAAAGCAAATCCTCATCTCAAAGAAGACAAAAAAAAGAATTTGGTAAAAGCAAATACTTGTTCATGATAAAAACTCTGAGCAAAAAGAATATAATGGAAATTATAAATCTGGCAAATGCAATCTATAAAAAAACTACAGCTAACAATCTGATAAATGCAATCTATAAAAAAATCTACAGCTAACAACATACTAAATGATGAAAGACTGAAAGCCTTCTCCCTAAGATCAAGAACAAGACAAGGATGCTTGTGCTACCACATTCATTCTACATTGTATTGGAAGTGCTAGCCAGGTCAATTAAGCAAGAAAAGAAATAAAAGTTATCCATTTTGGAAAGGAAAAATAAGACTGTCTCTATTCCCAGATGATATAGTCTTATATAGAGAAAACCCTAGAGAATCCACAAATACACTATTAGAACTAATAAATGAGTTTTAAGAAGTAGTAGGATAGGATACAAGATCAAGATACTAAAATCAGTTGTATTCCTGTACCCTAGAAATGAACAATCAAAAAACAAAATTAAGGAAGCGATTCCATTTACAATAGCACTGAAAACTATAAAACATCTAGGGATTAGTTTATCCATGGATGTGCGAGAAATCTATACTAAAAACTAAAAACTAAAAATTATTTTTGCAAGAAATTAATGAAATCTTAAATATATTGAAAGACTTCCCTTATTCATGGATTGGGAGACATAATATTATTAAGCTATCAATAATACCAAATTGATCTGTAAATTAAATGCAATTGGAATAAAATTTCATGAGAATTTGAAAGGAACTCCCAATTAGCTAAAACCATTTTGGAAAATCATAAAATTGTAGGATTCACACTTCCCAATATGTATGGGTGGTTTAGTGGCATAATACTCTTCTGCCATGTGGGAGGCCAGGGTTTGATTTTTGGCTCATGTACAACCACCACTACACCCCGCCCCCCCCAAAAAAACACAGCTGCTACACAGCTACAGTGATTAAGAAAGCATAGCATAGGCATAAAGATAGACATATGGATTAGTGGAATAGAACTGAGAGTTCAGAAATAATCCCATATGTCTATGATCAATTGATTTTGACAAGGTTGTCAAGACCACTCAATGGGGGAAAAAACATTCTTTTCAACAAATAGTGCTGTGAACTGTTCATCCACCTGCAAAGGAATAAAATTGGACCCCTACTTCATACCATAAACAAAAATAACTCAAAATGAATTAACGACCTAAGTGTCTAAGACTTCAAACTGCAAAACTCTTCGAAGAAAACACAGTGATAAATCATTGTTTCCTTGGATTAGGTTTCTTATATATGACTCCTAAATTGAAAACAACCAAAGAAATAATAGATACATTGAACTTCAGCCAAATCAATAACTCTTGTACATCAAAGTATACTATAAATAATTGAAAAAACAATATTCAGAATGGAATAAAATATTTACAAAATATCTGATACGGATCTATTTTCTAAGATATAGGAAGAACCCTTACAATTCCATGATGAAAGACAACCCAGTTTTAAAGTGAGAAAATAGACATTTCAAAGCAGATACACAGATGGTCAATAAACCCATGAAAAGCTGCCCAATATCAATAGTCATTAAGGAAATGAAGATCAAAACCATAATGAGATACCATTTCAGACCCACTAAGATGGGAAACACATTCTTTTACCCAGCACTAAGCCACAACTTTATTCATGATAGAAACAGTGCAGATTTCAAACCAAACTGCAGTTACTCTTTTGAAACCCCAGAGTTCTCATTTTCACATGGTTACATTGACTATTCCCTCGTAGCATTTACGACACCACTACTGTTGTTCTTCAGGGCTTGTGACATGCCGAATTCCATGTCCTTAACTTCAGGACCAGAATGTGCATCATCACCTCTTTCTCTTCACTCACCTTTGGACTGCTGGAGTCTGTGTTTTCTTCAATATCCAAGACAGGTTCACTTGCATTTTTAATTTCTCAGGAGCTGCTAGCTGTGCTTTCTAAGATAAATCCTCCATCTTGGCTTCCCCCAAAACATATCTGAAGTTGGTCTCTTGTAAACATCAAACTTTGTGATGACAAAGAGCGTATTTTTAGATTTCTGGATAGTGACTCTAGTAACCACAATAATCCGTTAAATCCTAGTTTGGACATAGCCTCCCATGGCTTCTTTTCACTCTGACCCTTTTGCTTTAATGACTGCCTCTTCATCGACAGCAGCTGCTGCTGTCAGCTTGGTCTTTTTTGTGATTGCCTGTAGGGAAACCTGTTCCTCTAGTTCTAGTATTGATTCCTTCTTGTCAAAATCTGTTCTGGACCTCGTTTCTACCTGGGGCTATGTCAACTCCTCCTCTGTAGCAGGAACCATTTCATTGACTTCACAGGGCATTTTGTGCAGTGAATGCAGAAAGATGGCTATGTTTTAAACAAACAAAAAAATTAATAAGTGTTGGCATGGATGTGGAGGAAATGGGACTCTCATATGTTGCTGGAGGAAAGGTAAAATGGAACAGCTGCTATGGAAAACAGTTTGGCAGTTCCTCAAAATGTTAAACACAGTATTACCACATGACCCAGCTCCTAGGTTTATACCCAAAAGAACTGAAAACATATGTTCCCATTAAAAAAAAACCTTTACACAAATGTTCATTTATCAGTCAGGGTTCTCCAGATAAACAGAACCAAAAAGATATATGTATATGCATTAAGAGATTAATTAGAAGAATTAACTCATATGATTGTAGGGGTTGACAGGTCTGAATTCATAGGGCAGGCTGGAGGCTGGAAATTCCAGCGAGATGATAAATTCCTTAGTTTGGGAGCTTAAGAATTGGAGAGTATAGTTTTGGGGCAGAATTCCTTGTGAACTCTGTAACCCTCAGGTTACTGGCAAGATTTTCAGTGATTGGGTGAGGCCCCTGGATATCATAGAGGGTGATCTCCTTAAGTTTGTATCGACTGATTATAGATGTTAATCCCATTTATAAAATGCATCTGCAGTAATAACCAGGCCAGTGTTAGACCAAATAACTGGCCACCATAACCTAGCCAAGTTGACACATAAAATCAACCATCAAAGTTTATATGGGGGTGATTCGTAATAGTCCTAAAGGTAAAGGTAAAACAACCCAGTGCCCAATAACTGAAGAACGGATAAACAAAATGTGGTGTATCCATATCCTGGAATATTTTTATCAATGAAAATAAATGATTCTTGATACAACATGAATGAACCATGAGAATTTTATGCTACAGGAAGAAAGCCAGAAGCAGAAGGCCACTTAAGGTATGATTCTGTTTATATGAAACGTTCGGAACAGGTAACTTGTAGTCACAAAGTAGATTTGTGGTTGTCAGGAAATGGGAAAGGAGGAATTGGCAATATGAGGTTCTTTTTCTCATGATAGAACTATTCTGGAATCATATCATGGTGTTAGTTGCAAAACATTGTGAATGTATTAAAGAAAAAAACACTGAATCATACACTTTAAAATGATTAAAATAGTAAATTTTTTGTTATATTGATCATATCTAAACAAGATTTTTAAGAAGAATCAATGGGTTCTGTAAGTAGAAGGATAGAAACTCCATGAAATAATCAAAAGGAAATGCTAGAAATTAAAAAAAAAACAAAAAAAACCCAGGAAACTGAAGAATGTTTTGATGTGTTCATCAGTAGATGGGACACAGCCAAGGAAAGAATCAATAGGTTTGAAGTAATGACAACCTAAACTTGCCATATGTAATACAAAAATAAATTATAAAACAGAAGAGAAAAGCTTAGAACATTTATGGATTTTGAAAAACTGATTTTAAAGTTTATAAGCAAAGGCAAAAGATACAGAATAGCCAACACAAAATGAAAAAAATGACAGAAGACTGACACTACCTGACTTCAAGACTTTCTATAAAGCTATAATAATCAAGACAGTATTTTTTAATGAAAGAATAGACAAATAGATCAGTGAAACAGAATAGAGAGCCCACAAATAGATCCACACAAATGTAGTTAAGCGATTTTTGACCTAGGAACAATTCAATGGAGAAAGTATAATCTTTTCAGTAAAAAAAAAAAAAGAAAGAAAATAATAAATCTAGACCAGACCTCATATTTTTCTCAAAATTTAACTCAAAATGGAAGTAGGTATAAAATGTGAAACATAAAACTTCTAGAAGAAAATAATAGAAAATCTTTGTGACCTTGAGTTTGCCAATAAGTTTTTAGATACACCAAGAGTATGACTTATAAGAGAAAGAAATTAAGTTGGACTTTATTATAATTAAAAACTTCTTTTATAAAAAGATACTGTTAACAAAATGAAAAGAAAAACCCAAATTGGGAGGAAATATTTGCTAAAAACACACTTGATAAAGGACTTATAAAACTATACACAAAGACAGGCGGGCCACAGTGACTCAGCAGGCAGAGTTCTAGCCTGACAGCCAGAGACCCGGGTTCGTTTCCCAGTGCCTGCCTCTGGAAAAAAAAAAACTATACACAAAGAAATCTTAAAACTGAAAACTAAGGAAACAAAAAATCCAAATTAAAAGTGTACAAAAGATCTGAACAGACACATCAACAAATATACATATATATACATACATATCAATGTCAAATAAATATATGAAAGATATCAACATAATTTTTCATGAGAGATTTGAAATTAAAACAAGATACATTCCCATTAGACTGTCTCACATCAAGAAAAAAACTTGCAATACCAAAGGCTAGTTAGTTTTTGGAGCAAAAAGAACTTTAATTTCATTGCTATGGAAATTTAAAATGATGCAGCCACCTTGGAAGATAGTTTGGCATTTTCTTACAAAGCTAAACATAGTCTTAACATATGATGCATAAATCCCACTCCTAGTGAGTTTTTCAGTTGATTTAAAAAATTTATGTATGCCCCCAAATCTACACATGAATGTTTATAGTAGTATTCTTCATAAATGTCAGAAATTAGAAGTAACCAAGACATACAGTAGGCGAATGGATGAGTAAATTGTTGTACATCTATACAATGGAATATATTTCAGTCATTAAAAAAATGAATTGTCAAGTCATGAAAAGACATGGAGGAACCATAAACACATATTGCCAAGAGAAAGAGGTTAGTCTGAAAAGACTGCATACTGTATGATTCCAATTAGATGGCATTCTAGAGAAGGTAAAACAACAGAAACAGCGAAACTATCAGTGGTAATCAGAAAAGTAGTTAATACAGGTGGAGGGCAGGAATGATAGGTAAAGTACAGGGGAGTTTAGGGTGGGACTATTCTGCTGATGACATTACCTATTTGTGGAAACTCATAGAACTTTATAACACAAAGAGGGAACTTTAATGTAAGCAAATTTTAAAAAAAATCATTCAGTAGTTTAGGTTATACCAGGAAGAAATGCAGACTGTAACAAAAGAATCTAAATGTATTACAAATATATGAAACAACCTCATTAAAGGGGTGAGGGGAAGAGCTGGTGACTTCAGTAACTTTGAAAATGATTAGAATCAGTGTGCTGGTTTGAAGCTGTTATATACCCCGGAAAAGCCATGTTCTTTTAATCCATTCTTATGGGTACAGGCACAGTGTGGGTGGGATCATTTCATTAGGTTGTTTCCATGCAGATGTGACCCACCCAACTGAAGGTAGTCTTTATCTTTTTACTGAAGTCCTCTATGAAGAGAATAAAGACAGAAAACAAGAGAGACAGATACAGAGAGCAGAGAAATGAGACCATGTGAAGGACGCACAGAGAGAGAGAGAGACATGCCCTGGAGATACTAAGAGAAGACCCACAGGTCACAAAGAGCTATGCCTGGAGAAGCAAGCAAGGACATGTGGAAACTTAAGGCAATAGAACCCAGAAGCTAAGGACCAGCAGACATGGCCATGTGTTTTTCCATGCAACAGAGGAACCCTGGATACCATTGGCCTTTCTTCAGTGCAGATAGCCTCTTGTATCTGTGGCTTTAGAATTGTCACTTGTAACTTAAAAAATCCCCATTGAAAAAGTCAGCCCATTCCTGATATATTGCATTGCAGCAGCTTTAGCAAACTGAAATAATCAGTAATTATCAAAGGCAAAAGCAATTTCACAAAAAACTGTACTCTATCTAATTGATTGTTAAGGTTGTTTCCCACTGGGGTGGGGGTTAACAATTTTGGCATTGCTATACATTTATATGGGAATATCACAGCTAAGTAAATGGATAGGAAATGGTGGGACTCAAGTTTATCACTGATTGAGTGAGAATTTATAGATAAGCAAGCGGAGAAGGGAGGAAAGGCCCATGTCATTCATGGATAAGAGTTTCAATGATCAGAATCAGAGATACCAGTTAAAACTCATTTTAACTTCACATAGATACATGTGGCTAATATAGAGCTATTTATAGATACATGTGTATATAGGGATTAGTAAAGACATACATTTCTTTTCTTTTCAACTGAGAGGGCTGTATTAGTTAGGGTTCTCTACAGAAACAGAATCAACAGGGAACATTCACAAATATAAAATTTATAAAAGTGTCTCACATGACCTTGGGAACACGGAGTCCAAAATATGCAGGGTAGGCTGTGAAGCCAACGATTCCGATGGAGGGTCTGGACGAACTCCACAGGAGAGGCTCGCCAGCCGAAGCAGGAAGAAGCTGCCTCTACTGAATCCTCCTTACAAGGCTTCCATGATTAGATTGAGTATGACTCATTGCAGAAGACACTCCCCTTGGCTGATTACAAATGGAATCAGCTATGGATGCAGCTGATGTGATCATGATCTAATTCTATGAAATGTCCTCATCACAACAGACAGGCCAGCACTTGTCCAACCAGACAAACAGGTACCACCACTTGGCCAAGATGACACATGAAGCTGACCATGACAGTCCACCCCTTGTCAACTTGGCAGCTATATATATCACCTTAAACCATACCTAATTTCTAAATAAAAATATCATAACACACATTTTTTTCTTTCACCTAACAATACTCAACTGTTCTGCATATAACTGGAAACACAGTAACTCTCTCCAGAAGCGGGTGCAAGTCCTTGGGTAATATTCATTCTTAAACTTGATATCTTACAACTTAAATAGTATAACAGGAACAAAACAGCATTACAGTCCTTGTTTCTGATCATGTGATCATAGTTCATATTTATCACTACCTTCTTCCACTACCCATTCCATGTTCCCTTTACCCTCAGCAAGCACTTCAGCTGGCTGTGGTTCTTTGCCTGGTGGGGTGACCCAAACCTTCATTCCTGAAGTTTCAAACCCATTGGTAGTCCTGCCTGGATTGGGTTGTTCCAGTTTTCCATTGATTTTAATCACACGGCATGGTAGTATTAAAAGATGCCCTAGGAGATCTCCTATATTCCAAGAAAACTCTTCTTTACCTCCATTGTATAGTTGCAGTCTTATTTCTCCCTGATAGTCAGGATCAATCACCCCAGACAATTATGCAATCCCCTTCTTGGCTTGTTGATCCAGGGGCATGAGTAGCCCAAAGTGACCAGGTGGCAGTCTTAGATTCCAGTTCAATGGAATCATCGTTGTTTCTACTGGTGGAAGCACTCCCCATTTTGGAACTAAAACCTGTAGACCAGCAGAGCTCAGGGTTGCAGGGACATGAAGCAAAAGTTTTACTAGTGGATCACTAGGGGTAATAATGAGTGGTGCCACTCCCATTTCCACCCCTTGGTTCCTGGACCCATGGATCCTGGCTATGGAAGAAACAGCACCATACAGTGGACACTGATTCAGAGCATATGCAGCATACCTGGAGAACATTACCCCAGCCTTTCAAGGTATTGCCACCTAGTTGGTACCACAATCGAGTTTTCAAAAAAAGGCCATTTCACCATTCTATTAATCTGGCTGCTTCTGGATGATGAGGAACATGGTAAGACCAGAGAACTCCATGAGCATGTGTCCATTTCCATACTTCATTTGCTGTGAAGTGTATTCCTTGATCAGAAGCAATGCTATGTGGAATACCATGATGATGGATAAGGCATTCTGTACACCCATGGATGGTAGTTTTGGCAAAAGCATTGCATGCAGGGAAAGCAAACCCATATCCAGAGTATGCATCTATTCCAGTTAGAACAAATAGCTGCCCCTTCTATGAAGGGAGTGGTCCAATGTAATCAACCTGCCACCATGTAGAGGCTGGTCACTTTGGGGAATGGTACCATATCGGAGGCTGAGTGTACTTCTCTGCTGCTGGCAGATTGGGCACTCAGCAGTGGCTGTAGCCAGGTCAGCCTTGGTGAGTGGAAGTCCATGTTGCTGAGCCCATGCATAACCTCCATCCCTACCACCATGACCACTTTGTTCATAAGCTCATTGGGCAATGACAGGAGTTGCTGGGGAAACAGGCTGACTGCTATCCACAGAACAGGTCATCTTATCCATTTGATTATTAAAACCTTCCTCTACTGAAGTCATGCTGGATTAATTTCCACTAAGCTCCAAACATGCCCGGGCATGCCCCGGCCCTCATTGCAACTTCTACCCAGCAACAGTCTATGCTGCACCCGCCTTCCTCCTCTACTTCTTCCTTTTCCCTCCCCTCTTGTCCGTCCTATAACCATATATGGCAAAAACCCTGTTTCCCTCCAATCTTTAAACTCCCCATTGTCCTTCCCCTCCTTCCCCCGCCCCTTCTAAGTATCCTATATATACAACCGCACTTCCCCTAATAAATGTTCTCGGTGCGCACGCCTTGTCAGCTCCACGGGCTCCCGTGAGTGTTCTTATCTCGCGCTCCCTCCACACCTTCGAGCTCCCCGGGACCCGATTGCGCCTCCGCGTCGGGACTCCCTCCCAATTGCCAAGAGGTAGACCCCAGCTGGGGACTTTGACAGAATCACCCGGCAAGTGGCGCCCGAACAGGGACACGTCCGCTCGTCTCCTCTCCGCCCCGTTCGCCGCGCTCGACAGGTAAGGGTCCCATTTCCGAATCGGCCCCGAGCAGTGTAGCCGTGTGGCATACATAAGCCCCGGCAACCTTCTACATACACACCCTATGATCCTTTTGGCTTCTCTTAATTTCTCTGCTAGCCTCAGCGTGAGCATTCATACTAGCTACAATTGCCCCACAGGATTGCAACCTCATATAAAGGATTCTGCTTGCTGTGACAGTTCTCTGCGCAATAAACTGCATCTCCCTGCTGGTCTTCCTCCCCTCATAGCAACTCCGCCGCTCACATGGGTAACAGGCTCTCCGCGCGCCAGGCGCCTCAGGTCCGAGCGCTAGCCGCCCTCCTGGACGCTCACAGGTGTAAAGTTTCTATTCGCCAACTCCAGGTCTACTGGGATCTTTTGCAGCCTTTTAACCCATGGCTTACTATATGCCACCTCTGGGAAACCGCTACTTATGATCGCCTTATCGATCAGGTTACCATAGCCATGGAACGTGAACATAGGCGCTTCCCCCCTGGCCTCTTGCCTACCCTAGTCACTATCCGCTCCTGCCTCCAAGGCTCAAAACCCCCACGAGAGGCTATGTCCCAACAGACCTCAGAGGCGGATAAAGCTTCGCAATCCGACTCGGAATCGTATACTGAGTCTTTATTCGAACAACTTAACAACGCTCTGGAACTCTGCCCCCCTAAACAAAGCAACCTCGAGGCTGACCAAAATGGCGAACTTCC
>PVIY010003610.1:0-111166 GCA_004026745.1 Myrmecophaga tridactyla
CATACATACCATACCCCTTACCCCTCCCTCTCATTGACCACTAGTGTTTCCATCCACCCAATATCTTGTAACCTTCGTTCCCCCTATTATTTATTTTTTATCCATAGTTTTTACTCATCTGTACATACTCTAGATAAAGGGAACATCAGACGCAAGATTTTCACAATCACAGTCACCTTATAAACATTATATCTTCATGCAATCATCTTCAAGAAACATGGCTACTGGAGCACAGCTCTACAGTTTCAGGTACTTCCCTTTAGCCACTCAAATACACCATAAACTGAACAGAGATGGCTATATAATGCGTACGAGTAACCTCAAAGATAATCTCTCGACTCTGTTTGAAATCTCTCAGCTACTGACACTTTATTTTTTCTCATTTCTCTCTTCCCTCTGTTGGTCAAGAAGGTTTTCTCAATCCCTTGATGCTGGGTGTCATCTCATCCTGGGATTTCTGTCCCATATTGCCAGGGAGATTCACATCCCTGGGAGTCATGTCCCACATAGGAAGGGAGGGCAGTGGGTTCCCTTGCCATGTTGGCTTAGAGAGAGAGAGAGAGAGAGAGAGGCCACATCTGAGCAACAAAAGAGGTTCCCTGGAGGTGACTCTTAGGCCTAATTTTAATTCCAATCCTTGGCAGGAATAAGTTTCATAGGGGCAAAACCCAAGTTCAGGGGCTCAGCCTATTGATTTGATGGTCCTCAATTTTTTTGAGAGGCCTTCTCTGGGTACTGTGTTGATAATAGATTTAAGGTAAGCAAAGGTGGATGCAGGCGGGTCTGGATGTAGCTGCCAGCTGACTATGGTTGCCCTGCCTGCTCACTCTAGTCCTGGACCTTGATTTTTTTTTTAACATTTCTTTAAATTGTGAAATATAGCATATTACAAAAAAGCGATAAATTTCAAAGTACATTGTAACAAGTAGTTATAGAACAAATCTCAAAGTTCAGTATGGGCTATAGTTCCTCAATTTCAGGTTTTTTTCTTATTTTCTCTGTTATAACTTTTCCTTCTCCTCTGATCCTTCTCCCAATCTTTAGGGGCATTCGGGCTATGCCGGGCCCTGATTTTAAGCCACTAGGCTTGGGGTTTTTTTTTAACCCAGGGATAGATCACCAGAGCCCAGCCAGGAACTGCTAATCAGTGACACTGCACGGAACAGTTAAGGCTTGAATCACACCTTCCTAATTAGGCTCTTTCCACAAGAGCACCTGGCCCTGGAATATTTTGTATCAATATATCCTTCTTCTAAATTTCCCCTGCTTCTTTCTCTGTAATCCTAAAGTCTGTCATTTTCACTACTTCAGCAAATGCTTATTGATCATATACTTTGGGCTCAGCACTCTTCTAGAGGCTAATGGACATTTGTGGGGGTGAGGGGAAGAGAGAAACAAAATGAATGAGATGAGGTATATGCCTCCCAAAGCCTAAGTCATTTCTCCTCTGCCTTCAAGGAGCTCCCCACTGATGGACACAACTGGTTGCAAAAAGCTGAGATAGCAGGGAGTGGGCATGTGGCTTCACAGTGATGGGAGATGCACACCATGGGAGATTGGGGTGGGAGAAAAGTGGGAAGTTGTGGTACTTTGAACTGTGCAACCAGGGACTACCTTGCCAAGGGAGCATGTTTGTGTTGAGCCAGGAAGGGTGACAGTTTTGACCAGCAGCAGTGAGGGGCAGGGATAGAGAATGGCATGTGCTCAGCCAGGATCATGCCAACTGCTTCACTCATGGTGACATTTTGCTCCTGTGTTTCCTTCTTCACCCTCTTCCTCACCTTCGTTGGAAGAATCAAGTACAAAGGGCCTTTTAGGTAGGTCTGTCCACCTCTTACAGTCCACTCCAAGGGCTGCAGCCTTTCTGGGATGGGCAGCAACGTTTTCCAGTTCATGGCTATTTAATGAAGTCTCCGATCACCCCCCATCCAGCTTCATCATCCTTCACTACAGTGATCTAAAGGGACTTAATCTGTTTTTCTGGATTTTCAGATGTTTTGAAAAAACCTCACTCATTCAAAGAGTTCTAGGAATTGGGGAGGCATCTGGATGGAGAAGTGTGTTCAAATCATCAGCACTCCTTCCCACCAGGTGTACCCAGGCTCAGAAAAGGGAAGTCCTCGCAGATGTTCCAGCAGGGTCTGCTTTGATTTAATGCTTTACAATTAGCTCAGGGATTGTCTGCACCAAAGGGCTGCTAAGTGTTTTCCATCCAGGTGACCTTCTCTGTAGGTTAAACATTTACCTTCTACTCTGAGAACATGGTTAATTTCTCAGTGAACCTTCTTTCCTCCTGCAGAACGCGAAGGCAAATTCTTCTCTGAGTTACAAATGAGCCCCATCCCCATTGCCTAGGCCTTGTGCTCCGAGTCACTGTCTTGGTGGGGTGAGGCTGTGGAGTGTGGTGTGAAGCTGGGTTGGAATCTGGGGGAGGGGGACAAGTGGTCCAAGCTGGTGAGGGAAATGGGAAACAGAGAGAGCCTGCAGACCACCTCTTTCTGGGGAACTTGTGTGGGGCAGGGAAAAATGGGTGAAGAAAAGCCCTGTTGAACCTTTATGGGCTACAAGAGATCTTAAGTTTTCTCTAGAAAAGAATCCTCATATTCTAGAACCTATGGCTTTGGGGTCAGTGACAATCCCATTGATAGTAGATGTTACTCATAATGTAAGTGTAAATGTGTAAATTATTTTTTTTAATGTGTTTACATAAACATTCTTTTCCTATTTTGGAATGTCCAACTGAAATTTGGCCACAAAGGGTTAATGAAGATTGGACCCATTGACATTCCTCTCCCTTGCTGGGTCTGGTCTGTGGTACTTCCTCTCTTCCCATCTGTCCCCCTTTATGGCAGAATTGTAAAGTCACCTGTCTTCTTCAGGGGCTAGGCAGGTGACATAAAGGAATGAGGGTAGTGGAGGGAGGGCTTGTGGCCAGGTGAAGCCCTCGGGCCCCCTTTGAAGGGAAACATGACTCAACTGATTCCTGCCCTTGGCAAACTCAGGTCCAGTTATTCGTTTCAATCTTCTGGCTTTAATAAGAGAAGATAGACATCTGGATTTTTACTTCAGATCACAGGTATATGGTAATGGACCAAATTAAATGTGTTTTCAGTTCTTCTTGGGCAGCCAGGTAGAGGTGGGGTTGCGGCTGGGTTCCAGATCTGTGAAGCAACTAGTTGGGTGGCCTTGGCCAAGTTAGAGTTTCTCATGGGCCTCATTTTTTTTTTTTTTACATGGGCAGGCACCAGAAATCGAACCCAGGTCTCTGGTGTGGCAGGTGAGAACTCTGCCTGCTGAGCCACAGTGGCCTGCCCACTTAGGCCTTATTTTGAGCCCCATTTTCATCATTTGAGAAATCACGAATCTGGAAGAGTCCATATCTAAGGCCTTGTTGAGCTTCATATGTGACATATGCTCTACTAGGTGATCAGTAAATACAGGCTCAAGAGATAAAAGAATGAATCATTCATCTGACCCTTTTTGTAAAGATAACCTCTGAAAAAGTCTTAGATCAGCCCCTCTTTTTTTTTTAGCATATTCTTTATTGTTTTCAAAAAATTTCCCTTCAATGTTGTTTTCTTAGCAGACCTCCAGACCTCCCTGCAGACCTCTGGAATGGGGACTGGTTGGCTGCACCCTCCTTGGCACAGCTTCTCAAGTGGTCCTGATGTGTCCTCAGGTTATGGTCCACCCATCTGCAGGTCCATGCCCCTTCCACATCAGATGGGGGTGAGTTTCTGTGAGCTCAGTGCCTTACTGAAGAAAAAGTCCAGGACCAAGAAGGGAGCAGAGTCTATGGTGAAGGGTTTATCAACCCAGTGGCCAGAAGGGAAATCCAGATCCTTGGTTTTGTGGATTAGGAAACTGAATCTAGAAGGACAAGTGACACCAGTTAGGGTGATCCCATGGCATCTGTAACTTCTCCTTATAGAATCCCTTACTGGTACAAACGAAGTCACCCTTAAATATGATACTATTCCAGACTTTGTAGATGAACTTCGATTTTTTTCCAGGATATGTGGAATTGTAGAGTTTTCAGACCAGAATCACATAATTTTTAGGAAAAAGGAGGCCTGGGAAAAGAGACTAACCCACCATCTGTTGGCCAATCTTCCTAGAACTTTATTTCACATAATCCTCAGATGAAATGAGGCCTTATTTTGCCCATGAGAAAATGGGCTCAAGTGAAGAAGATAATTTCCCCAAGATCATTTAACTTGTAAGGTGCAGGGTGAAGAGAGAAACTCAAGATGATCTAGCCCCAAAGTCTTCATTCTTCCTGTGAGGAATCTACTCTACAAGATGCATCTCCTTCCCTTAGTAGGAAAACAAGCATGGCCTGTAGCACTCAATGGCTTTGCTAAGGTCAGTGTGTCAGAGAGCTGGAGTTGCTTCTGCCCAGTGTGTTTTCCACATCAGAGGGCGGCCCCCTGGAATCCTTTGGCAAGGCATCCAGGTCTAGTAATACCAGGCTGGTGGAGGCCACTCCCTAAACACCCAGGGTAGAAGCCCTCATGCCACTGACCCCTCCTCATTGCATCCTCAATCCCAGGAATCACTTTGGATTAGTGGCCTTCCAGCAGACACTGCTGCGGTGGTCATCAAAGGGCTCTTTTGGCCCCTGGGCAGAGATTGGGGTGTGGGGGCCCACCCACAGTCCCTTCCCTTCCCCATGTCCCCTGGCCCTCTCTTTTTACCTTAGGTTTTGACTCTTCTGTTCCTGGCAGGCCTGAGATCCAGGGACGTGACCAGGATGACCCAGTTCCTCATTGCCAGCCACTCCACCCTCCACCTTCTGCCTTGGTCTCTGACGTTTCTGTGAGCTTCGTAACCAGCAGCAGCTATCCCGTCTTCAGATTATTTTCAGCCGAGTAAGTTCTTCCTGCCGTTGAACCACCTGTCTCCTGAGAGGACCTACGGCCAACACCTCCCACACCAGATGGCTGCCCCCTCCTGTCCCTCTGTGGCCATCCACGAAGGCCAGGCCCAGCATGGACAGAAGAGACTCTGAGAGGCTGCAGCCAAGGTCAAAGTGTCCATTTGGACACAGGTAGCAACAGTGCTGAGGGGCTGCCACAGAAATGACTTTGGCAAGAGAGTTGTTTCCCAGGCATTTGGCTCTTGAACCCATTTCCATTTCACTTCAACATGAAAAACTGTGCTCAGATGCAACGCTTCTCCAAGAGGCCATGTAGGCAGCCTATCTGCTGACAACCCCCTTCAGGGGGTCTTCCTTCAGTCACCCTTGAGAGCAGATAACCCATTTCTTTGAAAGGGAGCAGTTTGACCACAGACAGGCCCCGCTCTGCTTATCTAGGACCTAAAAGGGCATGGCTTTCCTACTTTATGGTCGATCAACCTTTTTCTTATCTGCCCCCTGAAGACCCCTTTCCCCACCCCCTCCTCCCTCCAGGAGAGCGTTGAGCTCTCAGCTATTTCCATTGCAGTCCCTCTAAATGCTTCCTTTCAGCTATTCAATTTGATCTCATACTGTGAGTCAAAGTAAAATGAAAGGCAATATTATTGTACCAAATTGTTTACAAAATAGAAAACTGAAGAGGCAACCAGGCTTTGTTTTCTGAACAGTGAGAAACCTAAAGAGACCTGCTTCTTTTAAAATCTCTTATTTTTCTTGTCTACCTAAAAAGGCCACTGAGATGGTCTTGCAAGAAGTTTATTTTTCTTTAAGCCAGAACCTCTCCTTTCAAATCCCAGGGGTAGGTAACATATTCTGAACAAAGTAGGAAAAAAAAAACCCCACTACATTCTGTTTCCAAACCAGCATAACCCATTTTTTTCTTCTAAACAAGTAAACAAACATTTGTCTTCAAGGCCGAGATGTCACTATTTAAAAAAATGTTTTAGAAAAGAAAATGCAAATCCATAACACCAAGCCCAGACCAGGGTGGTTATCCATGCTAGTTGATAATTGCTCAGCATTCCATGCGCTTCTCTTATATTGATTCTTTTCCCAAATGGTAGCTACAAGAATCATCTTTGTTTTCATTCTTGTATGGCCTACAAGAATGGATTCAAGTTTCCAAAATGGCACCAGAAACATCAATTTTCCCAATAATTAGCAAAATGGAGTCTGGGAAGACTGGCCATTTTCTTATTTAGAGACACATTTGGACTGGGCAATCTTTATTTATACTTAAGCCTATGAAGATGGGTAGATTTGGTGTAAGTGAATTAAATGTTGCAGTTCTATTAGACTCCAGACAAACATCTGTGTTGATTGAACAGTGATTTGCTAGCACTCTCTCAAATCACTCTTCTGCCATCTCAGCATCCCAACTCTCTCAATCTTTTCCATTTGCTTTTTTTTTTTATGGATGGGGGCAAATCACCTGACAATTGCCGCCTGGAACTAAGCTGGCGTTGCAGTTTTGCCATTCTAACTCGGCTGTCATCTGATGCCTGCCATCGCTTGCCAGCCTCATTTAGACGTTGCCAATTCTAGGGGGAAAAGTAAATCTAATTTGAGCACCATTTTATCTGCTTCTTTTACACACAGATGTGAATACATTTCTCTCTATATTATATAAGTATTTAAGCTTTCATTCCAACTGTCTTTCAGCACTTGCTACAACAGACAACCAAATAGACAACCCCCACAATTCCAGAAATACCTTTTCATGTACCTTGCTCTTCAAAAGCTATCAAAAATAGATGTTATTAAGTCAAGCAAGACCTGTGTAGGTTACAATAAAGTCACGATAAATGATCCAAATGTCTGTCTGAAGCATTTCATATTTTTTCAAAGTGTGTGCTGAGAAGTGGTGGGTGGAGTGAGTTTTCTATGTTCCTAGTTCTGGGCTCCTCTAAATGAAATATTAATAATATTACTACTACTGCTTTGGCAATATGAAGAAGCTTCTAGTAATAAGTTGTGTATGCAAACATGTTTATATTCATTGGAGGTTAGCTGAACCACAATTCATACAGTATAGTACATGTGCAATTCCCAGACACCGAAATTGATCAGGGAGTTAGTGAAACGTCTGGTTGGAACTCATTCACCCCAATGAAAGTACATTGGGAAACATGAATAAAGCATTGTATCAGCAAAACCTTGCTCCTGTAAATCAGGACACAGTTTTCCATTCCAACTGGATGATCCCAGATGCAGGAGACTCACTGTTTGTGTCCGTGTGGTTGCAAGTATAAATATGACATGTAGGTGCAAAGGTTGCTTTTTTAAGTGAACTCAGTTCTACTCTGACTGACGTCTATGGTTATCTGATATACTTTGTGGAGTGAGATTGCTGGTTAGAAGAGCAGGCAAAACCTAGTAAGATGGGAAAGTGATGATTGTCAAGGAATTTTTGGAAGGGAGATGAAGAGGATGATTGATGAAGACCCAGCAAGGAGATGGGGGTATAGGAATTGCTGTTGACCAATAGGCCTTCTTAGAGCAACAAGAAGCTTCTATCACCTTATTGAGAAACTGCTCTGCCCTCCCCCTCTGGCTTGCCACACCCAGAAGTTAAATGCTTAAGCTGGAGTCTGTGAATCCAGGCCCAAAATAGAGGGAAAAAGATGGTTCAAGATAGAGCTTACATCCCAAAGAGACGCTGGAACGGGAGGGTTCTGGTGTCCAGGGGCATGCATGAGTGGAGACAGGCAACTTCCCATTCTCTGTGACCTCAAGAAGTTTGGAAATGAAAATTCTTTAGGTATAACCATCCTTAGATGTCTCTTCATTGTCTGAGTCGCCAAGATTAATGAGATGAGGCACTCTGTAAGCTACTCAGATGAAACATCTATTTGCTGACAGCATCATTATTCTTATTTATAGATAAGGTGTCCTAGTAAGAGAGCTTCCTTCTGCTAAGAAGACAGCCTTCTTTCAGGGTCATTTGGGTTTGTACAGAACTAATTCACTAGACAAAATTTTGGGCTGAGAAATTTTTCCCCACCCATGAGCTATTTAGGTCTTGAGACTCAGTGGCTCCTGTACATTGGCTCCTTATCTCCCAGGCTTCCAGCTCTACAACCTGAGAGCTGTAGGACAGGCTGTCTCTCAGGCAAGCTTTTTTCTGTAAAGGGCCAGATTGTAAATATTTTCAGCTTTAAGCGCCATACGGTATCTTTAGCACCTACTCAAATCTGCTGTTGAGCAGGAAAGCAGTCCTAGGCAATATATAAACAAATGGGTATGGCCGTGTGCCAATAAAACTTTATTTAAAACAGGTGGCTGGCAGGTTTTGGCCCCACTGCCCGAGTTTGAGACTCCTGCCCTAGAGGATGCTGGTCCATCTGCTGGCTTAGCACAATAAATCATTCATTTAGCCAACAAATGTTACTAGGTATCTATGCTATACCAGACAGTTCCAGGTGCTTGGGATACGTCAGCAAGGAGCAGAGACAAAGATCATTGCAGCTCTGTGCTCTTGGAGCTTATGTTTTAATTGGGAGACAGACCACAGTCCTACATGATGATTACTTCTGTTTGCCTCTATAGATCTATTCTTCACCCTTGTTGACCCTGCTCCAGCCTTACTCTACTTCCCTGGTGACCCATGTGGCTTCATCAATAGGTTCCCTCACCCCCCAGCTTCCTCCTACTGGGTCCAGTCCATGGAGGCTGAAGGGCTTTAATTCCTCCAGGTCATCAATTATCCAGTCCACCCACATCCATGCGGGTGCTGATCTGTGTGTAGATACCGACAGCTACATACATATGTGTGTTTCTAGGCAACATAGCTATTCTGTTGAACGGTGAAGAGTGTGAAGTCAGACAGACTTCATTGTTCTCTAATGTAAGTAACTTAGCTACTTGGAGCTTCTGTTTTCTCATCTGTAAGATGAAAATAATAATAAAGCTGATGACTTCCTAGTGTTGTCATGAGGACCAAGGGTGATAATGCAGGTAAAGTGCTTGGCACATAGACAGGCCTCAATAAGGGGCAGTAATGATCATGTGTAATATAGGTATGTCGCAGGTTAGTTGATGAATTAGTTTAATTAAGTAATTAATTAATTTTGCATGGGCAGGCTCCAGAAATTGAACCCGGATCTCCAGCATGGCAGGTGAGAATTCTGCCACTAAGCCACCATTGTACCACCCGAGCTATTTTAATTATTGTGCTTAGTATGAACATATCCTTTTGTGCCATGAATAGAGTAGGCCTAAGGGCAGGTGTACAGAGGGAGAGTCAGCTGGAATTGGTGCAGATTTGTCTTATATTCACATTTGGTACAAATGTATCCTTGCAGGGGCCATTAGAAAACCTCTCCCCATAAACAAATAAAAAACTATAAATCGGTTCTCACAGAGCATTGACCCTAAGACAATGGCTCTCATCTTGAGCCCCCCGCCCCAACTTCTGACTTCTGGGTGGTCCTAGATCCACTTTATGTGGAAACAGAAGTGGCATAAGGTAAGAGTATATAGAGAGATTCCTGGGCAGTGGGCAAGGACCTGGAAAGAAAAAGAGAGGAAGATCAGAAACAAGAGGTCTGATGTAGAAGCATATGGATGGACATATGTGAGTAAGCACAAAGTGTGAAAATTTTTGTATCCCATATTAATAACCACCAGAAAGCTCTACGATAGATGAGGAACTGAACAACAAAGTAGACAATAAGACTTGGCCAGTTAACATTGATCAGGCTTCATCATTGGCCACCCCAGAAATGGCAAATAGGCGCATGAATGAAGAGGCCACGGTGCTGGATATGGAGGCTATGCATGAGCTCAACAGTAGGGAATCCCTCTTACTATGGTCCATCTAGCTACTGCTGCCTCTGAATGTCCAGCCTGCAGCAACCAAGACCCATTCTGAGCCTCTGATATAGCACTCTTCTTTGAGAAGACCAACCCGCCACTCAGTGACAAGTCAACTCTATTGGACTCCTTGCATTCTGGAAAGACAAGTGGCTCATCTTCAAAGAGATAGATACTTATTCCAGGTATAGATTTTCCTGTTCTGTGCACAGAGCTTCAGCCAGCACTACTATTTCGTGGCTTATGGCATGCCTGATCCTCAGGAATGGAACCCACATCTCATAGCATTCACCTAGTGGACCCACTTCACAGTGAAGGAGGAGGAGGGAGTATACATAGGACCAGGGGGTCCAGTGCCCATATTGCAACCTGCCATTTTGACCTGGAAGGCTACTGTTGCGCTTCAGAAGAGCTGACATGTAGGAGACCTCAGGCCAAATCAGATGTATTTATATATAAATTTCTCTTTGCATTGGGAGTGAATTTCCAAACTCCCATACTTCCTTCTCACATTTTTATCCATATAATACACTGGTGTAGAGTTTTATCTGACAAACCTCCCCTAGGTCCATCATCATAACCCTATGAGGTAGAGTAGATGGAATAATTTGTGCATTATTGTTGAAAAATCCAAGATACAGAGAGGTTAAGTGGCTTGCCCAAGCTAGTAAGAGGTGCAGCTAAAACTATTAATAATTCTATGAGTCTGAAAGATGTTGTTGAACTGTTTAGTCTGCCTAATCCCAACTGTGGGTTTGAGTGGATAGTCACAGCCAGAGAATGATTATTTCTAAGCTGGTAAATTTAATGCAACTTTTCTTAACTGATGAACCAGGTTGACACGGTGAATTTCATATGAAAAAGAGAAATTGGTCTGACGCCCTGCCAGCTAAGATGAGACAGAAGAGCAGATATAATTTAACTATGAAAATTACAGAGATTCATTTCACTTTGTTTTCATGGAGAGGAACAAGGTAAATGTTCTTGGCTTGTTGGCACTATTTCTTCTGTTTGCATATTCCTTCTAAACACAAACATTATGTTGTTTACTCATCTGTTAATAACAACTGATTATCAAACCATAAATCTACATGTTGGATCTAATGGTTTGTGAATGTTATGCATCAGACAGTAATATTTGTAGGTATTTAGAGAAGAACTCTACAGCTACATCCCAATCACTATCTAGCTTGTCAGCTTTCTGTAGAATTATCTGATTCTGTGTTCTGACAGCAAATCATGTGTTAAGCAAAAAGCAGATTTTTTTCCCATTATTGCTATTTTTTTTCTGTCAGTAAACAGAAAAAAAAAACAGAAAGAAAGCACAATTCTCTTGTGTAATCTAGGCTATAGATATCATGTTTTCTCTATTTTTTTTGGAAAATAGAAAATGTGACTCCTTAAGCTTTTTCATTTTCAAATCATTTCAAGAACATTAGCAAATACACATGCACTCAATATCTTTGTATCATATATTGGAGAAAATAACAGCTATGAAGATGCTAACAGTCAAATTAAAGGGTACTTCATCCTTCTGCCCTACAGTGCCATGGTACTTATTTGAAATTTAAAAATATTTGGCCCCCGGCAGTTTGCTCCCTGCATGCCAAGATATATTTATTTTCTAAGTGGTGATTCAGAGTAGCAGTGATTCAGTGTTTGAGCTTTGACAGAATGTGGATGATGTGTGCTGGAGAAAGACTTCTATTCCCCAAGGGACCACCAGGAGCTTGTGAGAGCTTTCTTTAAAATATCTTCATTCTTCCATTCACCCAGAAAACCAGGATGAGGCACCTACCAGTGCCAGCCTCTGCACTCAGTCTTAGGACAACAGGAAGTTCCTGACCTAGAGATTTTCCTAGTTGATGAAGGGAGCAATGAGGGAGAGCAGAAAGTGCAGTTGGAATCCTGCAAGAAGTGTGGCCCAACCTCCCCAGCCCTTCTGACCCATTTTCCATTCCAGACATTCTACCAAGAACACTTTCTTGCTCTCTTATTTTTCTGCTGCTCCTTTGGACCCCTACTGACTCTTAAATCACCTTCCCTCCACCTACCCACTGCCCTGTTCTCTTCCTGTCTCTTTGCCCCTTCTCCAGAGCCTCTGCTCTTTCTTCTTCTCTCTGTCTGTTGGTCTCTCTCTTTTCTCTCTCCCTGAGGGTAGATTTTCACAAAGTCTACTACTCATTCATCTCTTCATAATATTGCCCCTTCAGCATCAACTGTCTTTTCAAATACTTCTTGTTCTTTAAGGATCACAAATAACTATTTTTCTTTTTTTTTATTGTGAAAAATAACATATTCAAAAAAGCAATAAATACCAAGATACACTATAACAATTAGCTGTAGAACAGATTCCAAAGTTTGGTGTGGGTTACAATTCCACAATTTCGGGCTTTTACTTTTATCTGCTCCAAGACACTGGAGACTTAAAGAAATATCGATATAATGATTCAGCAATCATACTCAGTAAATATCCATTTTCATGGATTCAACCATCATTGCTATACTGATGACTCCAAAATCTATATCTTTCTCTCTGCATATTCAAACTTTCTACTTGAATTTTCAACTAAATGCCCCACTTGTATATTTCCAAGTCACCTTCAACCTCTTGTTAGGATATATCAAGAGTCTTTAAAATGGTCATTATTTTTTTGTACGTTTTTCTTTCATATTGTGAAATATAACATATATACAAAAAAGCCATAAATTTCAAGGTACATTGTAATGAGTACTTATAGAACAGATTTCAGAGTTTGGTATAATTACAGTTCCACAGTTTTGGGTTGTTCCTTTTAGCTGCTGGAGACTAAAAGAAATATCAATAGAATGATTCAGCCGTCTTACTCATTTGTTAAATCCTATCTTTTTTATTATAATTCCTTTTTCTACATTGATCTTTTCCCCAATCTTTAGGGGTATTAGGATTATACCCTTTCTAACTTTTTCATGTTGGAACGGGCTGTCAATAATATGGGATAGGGGGATGGAACTAGTTGATGTCCTGGAGAGGCTGAGCCCTCTGGGTTTCAGGACTTATCTGACCTAGGAACCCATCTGGAGGTTGTAGGTTTCTGGAAAGTAATCTTAGTGTATGGAACTTTTGTAGAATCTCAGAGAGAGGCCTAGGTGTTCTTTTGGGTTGGCAGGAATGGTTTCGGTTAGGGTTTGGCAAACCATGGTAAATAGCAATATCTAGCTGAAGCTTGAGTGAGAGTAACCTCCAGAATAGCCTTTCAAGTCTATTTGAACTCTCTCAGCCACTGATACCTTAAAAAATGGTCATTATTTTTGACCAAGTAATCCAACTTCTCAAATCCATCCTAGAAATAATCAGAGATATGGCAAATATTTATAAATAATGTTTGCTGCTTCAAAACTGGAAACAAAATAAAATATGAAAGGTAAAATAAATTGGGATCCATTCATTGACTTGACTTTTGTGCAGTCTTAAAAATTTTTTTCATGCTTAAACAAGCTCATAATTAAAGTAATATAAAATGAAACAACCATATGCTATCGATTTTAATCTGAGATTTTAAAAGATTGATAACACCAAGTGATGAGAAAGAAGTAGCAAAATAGGTAGCATGACATACTTTAGGTATGAGTTCAAATTGGCACAAGTTTTTGTGGAGGGAAATCTAACAGCAGCAACAAAAGTTTTAAGTGCATATACCCTAGGACCCAGGCATTTTACTTTTAAAAAGTTCCTACAGATATATTTGTATAAGAGTGCAAAAACCTTTGTACAACAATTTTCGTCACACCATTATAATTTGAAACAATCTAAATGTCTGTCAGTAGCTGACTAGTTAAATAAATTACAGTAGATCCATACAATGAAATACAGTTTCAACACCCTTACAAAATGTGATAGAATGTATGTGCTGAAATGCAAAGGCTCAATGGCATACTATTAAGGGAAGAAGAAAATGTCTTAGTGTGACTTTCCCTGGAACCAGAGCCTGAGACAAGGAAGTGGGTATAAGTAGTTTATTGGGAAAGACATCCCAGGAAGCATGAGTGAGGGAAAGGGGAGAGTGAGACAGGGAAGAAGGAAAGGCTAGGGGTCCTTTGTCATCATATAATACAGGCACCAGGGATTGGCTTCAGCTGGGACCTCTTGAGAAGAGTATGGAATGACTCCAGAGTTGTCCCCTGTTGGAAGGACAGGAGGCAGAGCCTCTGGAACAGAAGGTAAAAGGATGGGCAGCATGTACAAGTTAGGGCCGGAGCTCACGCAGGATTGCGTGCCCCAGGCATGGCTGAAACCAGAGGTGGCCTGCCGAAAGTGATGTGGGGTGCCAAAGGGATCTACTCCAGGCTGATTCAATTGGGTAAAAGTGAAAGTATGCATATATACATAGAGATAAGCATGGGAGGCGCTCTTCCCTGGGCCCAGGTTAGCTGACGTTCTCCATTCCCTTGATGAAATATGATTGATGCCTGTGCTGAACACTTGGGACTCAAAGGCCACTTTCTTGGGCAGTGGCTCTCAAAAGTAAGGGAACATCAGACTTACCTGGAGGACTTGTTAAAACCCAGATTGCTGGGCCCCAGAGTTTCTAATTCATTAGGTCTGGGGTGGGCCAGAGAAATTGCATCTCTAACAAGTTCCCAGGTGCTGCTACTGCTGCTGGTCCAGCAATGATGCTTCCACAACTACTGACTGAGAACTTCTATGCCTTTCTCCCACCAGTTGAGGTGTATGATTACCAAGACTCTATTATATTAGTTCCTAACCTGTTTCTGCCAGTTGTACTTGTTATTGTAACCAGATAACTTAATTCAATATTGTAGGAACTCATGAAATATGGATGGGACAAGAAAAATAATGAGCCTGTTAAATACAAGTTGAATGTTATTGAAAGGACACAGTCTAGATAAGTCATTGATAAGTTGCTATATAATTAGGATTGGTCAAGACAATTGTGAAAAAAACTGGAGGAAAAGTCACAATATAGAAGATTATTCACAAAGATTATTTGCAGCTGTCTTTAAGTTCTTGCTCTGTTACAAAGTAATTGAAAATAAAAGTAGATGCCAATGAATTATGGTGTGATCTATGCAAAAAAATACATCGTAAATGCCCTCCAGTGATTTACACTCCAAGAAGAGGTCTTGTGCCTATATTAGAAAATTTGTTTTAATTGAAATAAAAAATTTAAGGCATTTATGA
Organism: Myrmecophaga tridactyla; assembly: GCA_004026745.1. Lineage (NCBI taxonomy): Eukaryota > Metazoa > Chordata > Mammalia > Pilosa > Myrmecophagidae > Myrmecophaga > Myrmecophaga tridactyla. The sequence continues at coordinate 14,916 of PVIY010003610.1, forward strand.
TTTTTTTCTGATTCCCTGCTTGAACAGACTATTTTCATTAGCTGACTTATCCTGATCTAGTTGAATGAGAGAACGTCATGGTTTCCACTACTGAATCTTTCTGTTCTGAAGCAGAATTTTTCCATGAATGAAGACTAAAAACTAGAAGTTCTGGCGAGGACCCCTCAAAGTCCCAAATAGTATTTTGTTATTTTAAAAGTATGAATTTGTGTTTTCTACATTTTATATGTTGCTGCCATTAAACTATTTCTAAGGATATGCAGAATAAAATCTAAAACCTTGCTGTGGCCGGCAGGGCTCTATCTGACCTGATCAACATCTGTCTCTTACTCTCTCTCACTTCCCATTTCTCCCTTTCACATACCCTGAACCCCATATGACTCACCATTTCTTGACCACACACCTGCACCTTTTCACAAGCTCTTTCCTCTGCTTATCCATTTAGAAAACTCCATGTATCCTTAACCGAGCCCAAATGTCCCCTCTCTGGGAGCCTTCCCCCGTGTTCTCCTTTGTTCTACTAGCTCCTTTGTGCATGGTCTTTGATAGCACTTGTTGGATGGCTTAGGAGTCTTTTGCTTTGGTTTCAGTAGAACCTTGTAGAATATGAGCGCTCAAGGTCTAGGACATTTGGGATCCTTTAACCCCCATTTTACTTCACCACTTTATCCGAGTTTGGTTCCAGTCCTGACTGGAGCTCAGTAACATGTGTTGAAATATAGGAATGAATGAATGGATGGATGGATGGATGGATGGATGACCACTCAGCACCTCTTTACATATTTGATATTTCTTTCTCGGTCACATGTAGATATAAGATACCCATTGTATTTAAATGACAACTTAAATATAATGCATGGTAACTTGAATCACTCACATCACGCACATCACGTACTCCCTTAATGCTAAGTAATTTTTCTTATGTTTGTACATAAAGTCCATCCCTGTGTTATAGCCTGTTTTTAAAAAGCAGGAGTAAAATTCAAAATTTTGAATAGATATAGCTATATTAAATATGATCACTCCCACACATTTGTCAGTGAAACCTCTCGACTGAGAGGACATGATGTTCCGTGAATTCCTCAGCTGTAACATGGGGGCAGTAAGAGGGTTAAGGTGAGTATTTAGTAAGATAGTTTATGTCACAGGGTCTGAACACAACAGAGACCCCAAAAATATCAGAGGATTTAGCTGACTAAATGTTTGTGAAGCTGAATATACAAAGTTAGAGGTGGTATAACAGTATAGACCAGAGCTGACACTATGCAAGCTCTAAAACCCAGACCTTCCCCTGTAGGCACAGACCCCGTGGAAAAGCTCACTTAGGTGCATGGAAAGACATGAAAAGAATACTGATCGCATCGCTGTTCATAACAGCCCCACACTGGAAATGATCCAAACTTCCGTCAGCAGTAGAAGGGACACCTGCGCTGTGTTAGAGTCACACAGTGTGGTACTACACAGCCACGGGGGAAAATGAAGAGCTGTGACTCAAAACATCATGGATGAATCTCATAAGCACAACACATAGGAAAGAAGTAGATACAAAAGAATACACGCAGTACATTCAATTGATTTAAAGTTGAAAAACAGAAATAATCCATGGTGATCAGAATCGAGGGTAGAAACGGGATCTCGAGCATGGGATGGTTACCCGGCCGTGTTCATTTGTGACATTTCATAAAGCTATTTGTGATCTGCATGCGTTTCTGAATGGATGCAACACTTTGATAAAAAGTGTGACTGAAAAGACAAAGCATAGAACTCATCGGGTGGTTGGAAGGATGGACTTACACAACTTTTGGGAATTCCCAGTGGTTGGACAGATATCAGAGATGTAGGGAAACAGTTAAGAGAATATATCAGAAACATATTCTCAAGTCTCTATATGTATATAGGGATGAATAACAAAACCTCTGGCAGTAATGGCTTGCTTTTCTTTGCTGGATGACACAGCAAAAACACTTGCCTCCTGGTGTAGTGAGTAGCCATCTGGGAAAAAATTTATAGATATAAACTTCACACTGTATATCAAGATAAATTCTAACTAAGTGAAAGATTTGAGCATAAAATAGAAAACTATAAATTTCCTAGAAGAAAAATGGGATTAAAAAACCTTTTTAATCCTGGCTTGGGGAAGGCCTTTCTAACTATGACACAAAAGCAAGAAGCCATAAAAGAAAATACTGATAAATTTGGCAGCACAATAATAAAAGCCTTCTTTATGGCTAAACAACCACAACCACATGTTGTGAAAAAGAAAACAAACAAATCACACAGCAAAGACAAAACACCAATGAAAACCGGAAAAATAAGTTGTAATTGATGATGTGGTAAGAGGGCTAAACTTTGTAATTTGTAAAGAGCCCATAGAAATTGGCAAGAAAAAACAAAAACCCTATAGAAAAACAGGCAAAACATACAAACAGATCATTCACAGAAAAAATCTTATTCTTACTCTTAATAACAGAAATGTAAATAAAAATGGAGACTCAATTTTTCACCTATTGAAATGGAAGAAAAACAAGTTTTATAATACTTGGATCATGAAGCTATGGGGAAATGGCACTTTTGTACACTACTGGTGGGTGTGTAAATGAGTCCAACCCTTATGAAGGCTGGGGGGCAATGTCTATCAAAATTACAAAGGTATATATATCCCTTGGACCCTGAATTCCAGCTCTGGGAATTTGTCCTACAGATTTGCCAGCTCATGTGCAAAATGAAGTATCCACAGGTTATTCAGTACAGCATTGTAACAGCAAAACTAGGCATGACCCAAAGGTCCACAAATATTGGCTAGTTAAATGGACGTTGCTGCTATACAATGAAATTCCATGCAGCCATAAAAAAGAAGCAGCTCTCTAGGTAGATAAAGAAAGAGCTCTAAGATATCCTATTATGTGAAAAAGCAAAGGAGAGCAGTGTTTATAATATGCTACTTTTTATGTAAAAGGGGAGGGAATAGAAGGATCTATATTCACAGTTGCTTGATATACAAAAAGATACCTAAAATAAGGAAGCATCTCAAAACTGAGACTATCTGTGCATGAGGGTTGGGTGGGAATTGAATGGGTTGGGAATTGGGTGGGAAGAGGACTTTTTCCCTGTGTACCTTTTCATGTTTAAAAGTTTCTGATTTATGGAATATATTAGCAATTCAAATCATTTAAAACAAATTATTGCATTTGGCCTGTCCTGGCAGGTAGAATATCCTGCCTCCTTTCTAATCTGGTGACTCAGCAAACTGTATGTCAGCAAACAGACATAAGTTGTGTTCTTTTGTGGCTTTAGTCTTTTCATTAATCAGAGCAAATAAAAGCCATGTACTATTCCAGCCTTCCTATTTTTTTCCCAATGGCTTTCACTGAAAGAAAGCAATTTAAGTGTGTTGCCCACCCTACTTTTGGGACTCATCTTAAAGGACAAAATTTTGGAAGAACTGAGCAACGGGGCACAACCTTGCATTTTTGGAAATGCCCACTTGCACCTTTGCAGGCAGACAAAGGTAGACAAAGGAGAGGCAGCCAGTTGCCGTGCTTATCGAACCAATTTCACCAACTCCAATTTTACTCAATTACCTGGCTGTTTGCAAACAACAGTAGCTTTAAGGTAAAAGTAATTCTGCACAATTAACCTGATTTCTTATTTTCTGTGAAATACAGAAATACAATACAGAAGGGATGACTCCTAATCCATGGCCCACTCTCGGTCTAAAGTTCAGGATACTCTCTTGAGAACAGGGCACTTGTTCACTCAACATGTCCTTCCTGAGTGAACGAGCGAGTGGAAGCTTCTGTGGGTCCCCATCACTCTGTGGGAAGCTGCCGGGAAATAACACCTTGGTGAGCGGGTCTCCATTAATTAAAGAGAATAGGAGGTGAAGTCTTGGTTTGCAAGTCAGACTTTGAGAAATTGTCTCAATAAAGGAGAACTTCATTTGGCCTTAGGTAAAACCCAATCAATAAATTAGTCGGCTGAGGGCAGAGACATGCAGGGAAAATAAGGGTGGGGAAAGCGAGCTGTGTAAAAACCAGAAGGCAGCAAAGAGTCAACTGGGAGAAGCAAAGCAGTTTTCAAGGAGGCAAATAAAATAAAGTAAGAAGCTGCCTCCACCCCTGCTGCCCATCATCTCCGCGGGATGTACAGACCAGCTGATGTTCATTAGCAGCCGTTGGCCTTGGGAAAGGCAGAGGGTGGAACGGCTGTGCCAGGGCGATGGGCCCCATCGCGGGGTCCTCCGATAGCTGTGCCGCCGGGGACATGGCCGGGCAGGTCATGCCCCCCGAGGGTCGCCAGTCCAGCCGGTTCCCAGAGCTGGCGGAAGGGCGGGCGCAGAGCCAGAGAGTGACATCACCCGGCGGGGCCAGTGCCGGGCGGCGCGGGGGGCTCAGGGCCGGCCTTGTGCAAGGTGAGTCATGGTGACAGAACGCTTTTCATCATCGCTTCTGCGGTACCTGCCCGGCGACGGAACCGTTATTTAGCATCCTTCCGCCATCCATAAAGCCGCTCAGGGCCATTTGTTTTTATTTGTCACTCTCCTGAGGTTCGGTGTGCTCACTGCCTCTCCTGGCAGAGGGGGACAGGGGGATCAAAGGAGCTGTCCCGGGCTTCTGCGCGCCCGCAGCCCCCACCCCACCCCAGAGCCCCTGGCCCCGGCAGGGGTGACAACTGTCAAATGGGAGTCGCGGGGCTGGAAATACCGGACCTACCTGGCATCCTGTCGCCACCGCTGTTCCGATTTATGACCTTGGGCAAATCGTTCAGATTCTTTTGTGTGTCCTGAGCTATAAAAGGGACAGATTTGGGTGCCCCCTTTCTTCGCGCAGTGATGTTGTGCCAGGTCTTTTTTTTTTTTGGCTGTTGTGAATCCCAGACCTCAAATGTGGTAATCTAAAAGAAAATTCACTGAGTTCCACGAAGAGCAGAATCTTCCACTTCCCTGCCAGGAAACGGGAAGATGGCCCCGACTCCTCTCCTCCTCCACTTCCAGAGTTCACTTCACATCATGCCCCTCCCTTGTTCCCAGCCCCGGCAGAGTCGAAGGGGAGCCTCAGAGTGGTCCCCAGGCCCCCCCCCCGCACCGTCCCCCAGAGCTGCCTCCTCCTCCTCTCGTTGCTGAGCCTCCCTCTGTCACTGCCCCATCCCCGCCTCCTTCTACTCCAGCCACATGCCTCCTTGTTGCTCCCCAAACATGCCTGGACTGCTGTCTCACCCTGGCTATTTCAGAAGCTGCACAGCTGGATCTCTCACCTCCTGGGTCTGACCCAGATGCCACCTTCTCAGGCATGGTCCCCCCATTCTTGGTGCAGCCTGCTTCGTTCTCCCCCATAGGACTTAGCACCAGCCGGCATACTCTATATTGCACCCATGTATTTGCTTGTCCTCTGTCTCCCAGTCTGGATCTTGAATCCCTCTAGGGCAAGGAATTTGCTGCTTTGTTCTCTGCTGTACCTAGATGGGGGCCTAGCACATGGCAGAGAATAAATATTTACTGAATAAACGAATATAGTTCTATCGTAGCAACTAATAATAATAACAAGAATAAACATTTGTGCCACAATTTGCAAAGCACTTGGAATGCACTGTAGCATTCACGTATTGCAGGCACAAAATTCCCCAGTTACAAACTCGGATGTGGACAGACGGCCACTTTATATGTACTGGAGGTTAACTCTGTTTTCCTACCCTCTGATTCTACTAGGGCAGATATTTCATCATTGCAACATAGGCACTTTTAGCATATTGCCCCTCCTCCTTTCCCCTTTCCAGATTAATTCGAGGGTCATCAGCCTCTGGCTGAGCTGCCTCCCCGAGCTGATCTAACTCGTCCTTTGTGGGCTGGACTGGGCTGGGGAGCTGCCATCTCGTGATGGGCCTCTCCCTGACTTCAGCTCTCCTCGGGATACCAGGACCCAGCAGCCCACCCCCAGCCTCGACCTGGAAACCCTTGCCTGGCACAGGTGGGGAGGCAGGTCCCAGAGCCTCACCTACTCTGCATTAACTTTTCAGTCTCCCCTAGAGCCCTGAGGGATCACAGGTGCCTCCCTTCTGCCTAATGGACTGTTGCTCTTCTCAGATTCTTTTTAAGGCTCCTTTCTCTTAGGGTTCCACCGGGGAGCAATTTCAGATGACAGATTTTGAGGTCCATCCCTAAACTTACCTGGAGGAGCCTCAGATGCCACTCTGTGGGTCCAGGCCCTTCACTAGTGATTAAATCCTCGCTCTCCATCCTGCAAGAATTTGACTTTCTGTTCTTTCTGAATTCTTCTGTGGCCTCCATTCCTTGGGACAATAAGTCTCAACCTCAATGTTTTAATGGCTGGTAAAAAATAGGAACCATGCAAAAAGGAAAATATGTTGAATAATACTTCAAAATGTTATCTGCGTACAAATTCAGTCCTGATTTACAGTTTACAAAATCATATTGACCTAAATGAGAGCATTTGGTGGGCAGGCAAAAAAGGAAGGTCCAAAGTCGCTGAGAGTCAAGGCACTGCCATGGTGGAACTCCAGTCTTTTGGTTCCAAAAATGGTTTGTTTGGTTTTGCTTTTTCCTGTGACATGAACTTTGCCTCTTTGGGTCCCCATTAGAAAATTCGGTTTTCTAAAAGGTCCTATAAGCTGGCTTTCTAATTTTAGAAAGTATTTTCCACGGTAAGTATTTGATGACCTAATTTCCAAGAGACCGTCTCCTATTCCATTTTGTGTCCTGACACTTAAACTTGATATGTACAAGTTGAATAGATGAGTTTCCACCTCCAAAATGCAAGTACCTTTTTGGGAGCTTATTATTGGAATCACTTACTTTCTTCTGTCTATTGCTTCCCTCCTCTGATATCTTCTTCTCTTTTCTATCTGCTATAGTGTATCCTGCTGGATAATTTCTTGTATGTTACCTTGCTCAATACCAGGCTAATTGACACTTTATACTAGTTTCAAGTAATGAAGGTATTATTAATTTTTCTCTTTAATAAATCTAGAAAAGAGATTTAAAAATTGCTGCTCCAAACTGAGAAATATTTTACGAGCAAATAAAAATCACAAGGCCTCTAGGTCCCTGATGTGGAATTCAAAGCTGCTAAAAATATGTAATCATCCAATTATTTCATAGAGGGTTACATATTTTTTTAAGTTAAGTCATTGATGTGTGTTTGTGTGAACAGGGGATTTTAAAGGCATGCTTTTAGTGTTTTCTCTTTTTGCCGAGTGAATTTCACTGACTGATCTCAGTGCTTATTCTGTTCAAAAGACTGCCAGGTTGGGAGTTCCCATGATTGCTGGAAAAGTATTGTGGCATGTCTATAGTTATTAAATACACATTTTTATCCCAGTAATTGCAGGTTTAGCATGTTTGAAAGGTGCCTAAATTTGGTTTTCTAAAAGGTCCTATAAGCTGTCATTCTAATTTTAGGGATAGTGATGAATTAAGGAAACTTTAATAATCAGCTGTGTTGTAAATGACTCTCAAACACAGCATCAAAAATATATACTTAATCCCCCAGTTTTCTCACTGCCTTTCCCACTCCGTTATCCGGTCAATCATTTGTGAGTTCATTCACTGGACAAACATTTATTCTGCAGCTACTATGTCTCACGGGCTGCTGAGGCACCTGTTGGGTGCTGGGATACGCAGTCCACAGCTCAGACAGCACCAGGCACCTTCCTCACGTAACAGAGGAGGTGGGTTCAGAGGCTTCTCTGAGGAGAAGACCCTTGATTCCCCCGGGTACTCACTGTTTCCTACCCATGCAGCTCACACCTTCTATAGAGTCCTTGGGTTAAACTGTCCTCGGATTGCATCACTGAAACCCGTCCTGATTGACGCACTGGCCAGGGAGGTGGTTGTTTGTCCAGGCTCAAGGCAAGACAGCAAGTGTGTGTTTGTGTCTGTGTGAGGCAGGGAGTGTGGCGGGAGCCTCCACGCCTCTGGGATGGTGCTGGATAGAACTGGGTGCTGGAGACTGAGGAGCAGGGGGGTATCTAGGGATGAGAAGTAGAGAGGAAAGGGGTAGGATTGCCTAGAGGAACTTATGTGAGGGGCCGTGAGGGCTCAGAGTGAGGGGCTTGGGTCAGATGAGGGGCTGATGGAAAGTCGGAGGGCATTTGAACCACTTCCAAATGCCCAGTGCTCTCAGCGGGTCTGGTTCCCTTGGAGGGGAGCTGCGTGCTCTGTTCTGCTGGGCTCTGTGCGTGCTCAGCTGACTGGTGGAAACGTCTGATCACAGGATTGTCCACCCCTTCCACTGAGGCAGCACAGCACTGGCATATTTTTTTTTTCCTGAAAGCCCAAAATTAACTGGAATCAACCAAATAGTCAACAATTGGAAACAAATTTACATTTGTTCAGTCAAATATAGAGCCACTGAAAATGATAATTAGGAAGATTATATATGGATATGGATAATGTTTTCATATGTCTATTTATTTTTAAAAAATGAATTAAAAATGGCCTGTCTGCTTTCAACTCTATAAAAAGGAATGCACATCAATAAGAATTGGAAAGGAATATGCAAAAAATAAAGATTAGGGGAGTGTGGTGATTGTATTGGTTAAAATAATGCAGAGAGCTGTAAAAGATTAACCCTGAAATCTCAATGGCTTAACACACTGGAGGTTAATTTTTGCTCACATAAAGTCCATTACAGATGTTCAGACACCCAGCCTCCTTCTAGCTGGGCAGCTCCTCTTTAGGGTCTCTGAATCCTCTCCATTCAGTGGGTGGATAAAGAGCCATATCCTAACCCACCTTGGCCTGGAAGTGACAGCCTTTATTTCCACCCACATTTCAGTGGTCCTGAAGAGTCACGTAGCTCCATCTAGATGCAAGGAGTTAATGGGAAGAGTAGTCCCTGTGGGCTGATGCTTCCCAATAACAAGTCTACATTATGGAAGGGGAGCCCAACATATAGTGGTCAGTCAACACTGTCTGCTTAGTGATTTTTTTTCTTTAGTTTTATTAAACGTCTTCTTTTGGAGGGGGACAGATACATGGTCTGGGAAGCGAACCTGAGTCTCCCGCATAGAAGGCAAGCATTCTACCACTGAACCACCTGTGCACACTAAATGTCTTTTAAAAAAATAATAACTTTTTAGATTGAAATAATTTCAAATTTATGGAACAGTTGCAGACATAACATTAACCCCATACTCTCCAACATACAGAGAACTCCAACATACTCTCCACCTAGGTATTATCCACCAACTTTTAATATTTTGCCACATTTGCCATATCATTCTATTTATCTACCTTTCTGTCTATCCCACCTATCTATCTTATCTGTCTATCTATTTCTATTAGATGACTTTTTAAAGAAAAAAGTTAAAAGACTTCTGTGTACTATTTTATTTCAGTAGTGTGAAGCAGGGCACAGGAACTCAGGGATGTGTGGTGATTGGGGTGTAAAAATGCTGGTGGGCACTAATTGGCCGTATGAACACTGAGGAAAGCAGAAATTAATTGTACTTCTTCCAGCGAAATGGCCAGCTCGGTGTTCCCTCTCATGTCCAAACTTTGGCTGGAACATTGCCGCTCCCCCATCAGCATTACCCTTGTCAAGTCTATTTGCCCTTTAAAGCTCAGGCATAGTGCCACTTCATCCAAGCTCTCCTCTCACCCCAAACTGCCTTGAGTGTCTCTCTCTTGGGCTTTCCCCATGTCCTAGTGTTATTCTTCCCATACTGCTTATGAAATAGGGCTATAACGCCACCTCCAGATCTGGAATGTGAGCTCCACAATGAGAAGAACCGTGTTTTGTATTCCAAGCAACTAACGGTGTCTGTCTCACAATGAGTGCTCGAGAAATAAATGGCTAGCAAATGAGTGAAGGAATGAACGTTTCTGAACCAACAGCAGTAGAACTTATGAAGAATTACTTTGACTGACCAAGCTGCCAGTGGTGGTCTTTGAATGACATGACAAGAGATGCTTCTGTCCAAGTGCTGTCTGCAAAGACTTTATGTTCAAAGATGTTACTTATATTTAACAATATAGAAGGGCAGTTATGAACATGGTGAATGAGAAAGAGGGGGCCTCACCTTAGTATGGGGACTTGTCTAAGGTAGGCTCAGAAGTTTTCAGGCTTCAGAAATCTGTTTTTCTATAATTTTTTAGATTAAGCCAGGAGTGGCTCTCTTGGTTGAACTGAAAGCATTAATGGATGATTTTCTAAAGCAATATATGTCCCAGCATTTTCCTTTTTCTAGAAAATGCTATCTTCTCCTCCCTATGCCATCAAGTAGGATACTCAAAATCCTACCTTTGGTTAAAGGCTCTCTTTAGTCCCTGCTGCTTCAAGAAGCCCACACTGCCATTGTAACCTCAAGAGCAGAGTTCTCATCGTTGGCTTCTGAACCACAAATCACACTTTCCCCAGAAGTCACCATAGAATGATGCATTCATGAGACCCTGGGCTGAAGCGTCAGTGAAAAATGCCAATTAAGGACTTCTGAAAATTATCTCCTCCATAAAAGCAACGAGAACATCAGCAAAAACTGTCAGAATTAATATCTTCAGAACTCTTGAATTTAACCAAAGTCTTGTGGCAATCCAGGGAGTATTTATTCTAGAAAGATGGCTGAATCTCAGTATGACCCATGAGCTTTATGGCATTTTAATTTGTCCTATTCCTAACTCCAAGGTAAACCACAGCCCACAATCATGGTGAAAACCAGCAGTCTGGCAGAGATGGAGCCCCATTTCCAGAGCATTGTCATTATCTGACCAGTCAGGTGGATTCCAGGGCTGTTTGCAAGGCTGTTTTCCTTTGATCTGACTTAAAGTTCACCCAGTGTGAATAACTATTTCCCTGGGACATTTGTTGAAAACAATCAGAGGCAATTCTAAAGAATTTTGAACATTGCAGGTGGTGGGTAACAGTGGGACAAATGAAAGCCTGATCCAAATATTTAAAAGGAAAAGCAAGGGAATGAGATGTCCACAGGGAGCTTTGAAAATCATTCTTGGAAGCCTGATAGGCCATGCACATGCTTAGGGCTATGTGCGTGCTCAGGAAAAACCTAAGACCCAAGTTTTCACTTCCAGTAGCCTTGGGGCTCTGTAAAAGCAAGGGATGAAAGTTAAATTGGCTGAATTGGCTAAATTGAAAGCATGCACCAAATACATACCCAGAGTCCCTTGGCAGAGACTGGGAGAGATAATCGTTCCAGGTATTTAATAAAACCTCTGTCCAGTCAGCTGAGCACTCAGCTAGCCAAATAGAGGCTTCAGTGGCCACACACAACAAAGAATACAGATTTTACAGAAATAGTTCAAAAAAGTCACTCAAAAAAATAAACAATATCTACAACAGACCCTGGTGAGGGGGGTATAATCTGACTTCCAAAGTTGCCACTTTATATTATTTAAAATGTATATCTTTCAATAAAAATACAAGACATGCAAAAAAAAAAAAAAAAAAAAAAAAAAAAAAAAAAAAAAAACCCACAAGAAAGTATGGTCCATGTACTGGGGAAAAAACAGCCAAATAGAAACTGTCCCTAAGGAAGCTCAGATATTTGGGTTACTAGATGAGGACTTTAGATCATTTATTTTAAATATGTTCAAAGAACTAAGGGAAACCATGTCTAAAGAGCTAAAGGAAGGTATGAGCATGATGTCTCCTTAAATAGAGAATATGAAAAAAGAGACAGAAATTATGAGAAAAAAACCAAACAGCAAGTATGTAGTTGAAAACTACATGACTTAAATGAAAAATTCACCAGAGGATCCAAGCAATAGATTTCAGCAGGCAGAAAGAAGAACTGGTGAACTTGAAGATAAGGCAGCTGAGATTATTCAGTCTGAGAAAAAAAAGAAAAAGGACCAGAGTCCTGAGACCTATGGGATGCCATAAAGCAAATTAAGACATCCATGGTAAGAGTCACAGAAGGAGGAAAGAGAGAGAAATGGGCAGAAAGAATATTTGAAGAAATAATAGCTGAGAAACTTCCCAACTTTGATGAAAAAACATTAATCTACATATCCATAAACTTCAACAAACTCCAAGTAAACTAAAAAAGACAAAGCCCAAGACACATCATTAGCAAACTCTTAAAAGCCAAAGATAAAGAATAATTCTAGAAAGCAGAGAGAAGTGACACATTACACGCAAAAGTGTTCTTCAATAAGATTAACAGCTGATTTCTGTTTCAGCAGTCTTTGTGTTTCTGGAGGCCAGAAGACAGTGAGATGACATATTCAAAGTGCTGAAAGAAAAATTGTCAACCAAGAATCTACATCCAGGAAAAGTATCCTTTAGAAAAGGAAGAAGAGTACAAACAAAAGAGTGTACCCTAATGTACACTACAGACTACAGTTAGTAATATAATTATAATATTATTGACTCATCAATTGTAACAAAGTACCACCTTGATGCAAAATGTTAATAATAGGGAAAACTGCATGGTTTTTTTAGGGGGAGGGGCAGTATACTTTCTGCATGAATTTCCAATAAACCTAAACTGGTCTAATAAAAAAGGAGAAATTCAGCCATTCCAAGACTAATAAAACCTGAGATAATTCATCACTAGCAAACCTACCCTCCAAGAAATACTAAAGAGAGTCCTGAAGGCTGAAATGAAAGGACCCGAGAATGTAATCTGAATCCACATAAACAACAAATGAACACTAGTAATGGTAACTATATGGTTAAATATAAAGTATTATATTAACGAACTCTATGTTTGTTATCCTTTTTTCTCTATCTGATTTAAAAGATACCTGCATAAGACAGTAATTATAAATCTGTATCAATGTGCATGTAGTGTATAAAAAAGTAATTTGCATGACCACAACAGCACAAATAACAGAGTTATATGGGAACATAATTTTTGCATACTATGAAATTAAGTTGATATTAATCTGAACTGAATTGCTAAATGTTAATTGTATTTCCCAAGGCAATCACTAAGAAAATAACTAAGAAATATATAATAATTGAGATGATAACAGAGTTGAAATGGTACATTAGAAAATATCTAACAACAGAACCCAAAAATACATGAAGCAAAACAGACATTATGAGCACTTTAAGAGAAAACGAGACAATTTAGCATGATATTGGAGACTTCAATACCCCACTCTCAATAACGGATAGAGAATTAAACAGAAGATCAACAAGGAAAAAGAAAACTTGAAAACACTGTAAATCATCTAGTCCTAACAGACATCTATAAAATATTCCACATAATAGCACAGTACACATTCTTCTCAGGAGTAGATGAAAAATTCTCTAGCATATACTATATGTTAGGCCATAATACAAGTCTCAACAAATTAACAAGGATTAAAATCATGCAAAGTATGTTCTCCATCCACAATGTAATGAAATTAGAATCAATAACAGAAGGAAATTTGGAAAATTTAGAAATATGTGGAAATTAAACAACACACCCCAAAATAACCAATGGGTCAAAGAAGATATTGCAAGGAAAATTAGAAAATACTTTGAGATGAATGAAAATGAAAACAACACACCAAAATTTATGGGATACAGTGAAAGGGAAATTCATAGTTTTAAAACCCTGTGTTAAAAAGAAGAAATATCTTGATGTAATAACCTAAACTTCCACATTAAGAAACTAAAAAAAGAAGAGGAAACTAAATATGGAGCAAACAGAAGAAAGGAAATAGTAAATATTAGAGCATAAATAAATAGAAAATAGAAAAAATCAATGAAGTCAAAAGTTCTTTAAAAATATTAATAAAATTGATAAACTTTGATGTAGACTAACCAAGAGAAGAAGAATATTCAAATTATTACAATGAGGAATGAAAGAGGGGATGTTACTACTAAATAAAAAGGACTATAAGGCAATATTATGAGCAATTTTATGACAACAAATTAGATAACCTAGATGAAATGGACAAATTCCTAGAAACACAAAGACTGCCGAAACTGACTCAAGAAGAAATAGAAATAGAAGAAGAAATAGAAAACCTGGATGGACCTACAAGTGAAGTATTTAATTAGTAAAGAGATTAAATTAGTAATCAAAAAACTTCCCACAAAGAAAAGCTCAGAATCAGGATTCACTGATGAAGTTTACTATGTCTTAAAGAAGAAATAGCACAGTCCTTCACAAACTCTTCCAAAACAAAGAAGAGAAGGGAACACTCTCAACTCATTCTATGAGGCTGGATACCAAAACCAGACAAAGACATCACAAGGAAAGAACCCTGCAGACCAATGTCTCTTATGAATATAGATGCAAAAATTCTCAGCAAAATACTAACAAATAGAATCCAACAACACATGAAAAGGATTGCAAACCAGGACCAATGAGGAATGCAAGGTTGGCACAACATGTCAATCAATGTCATACTTCAAATTAATAGAGTAAGGGACAACAGTACACGATCATCTTAATAGCAGAGATCCTAGGTCCCAATCCTTTCTCTGCCTCTCACTGGCTTTGTTGTGTTGATCAAATGCCCTGGCATCTCTGAGCTTTAATGAGAGAATGATATCAACTTTCAATTAGAGGATTATTAGAATACATAACTAGCATAAGCAATATATGCTAGCAATTCTTTATGGAGAAAGTGTCTCTGAAATACTCAGGGATTTTCAAAATGGGAACTTTTTAAAGTACACACGCCCAATTCTACCCCTAGAGATTCTGATACAACAGCTGAGGAATGGGCTCAAGTGTGTATATTTGCATTTAATTAACAAGTTTTAATAGAAAAAAAATGCATTTGTTTAAAAAACTATGAAGATGTATATGACAAAAATTTAGTCCTCCTTTTGTTTTATTCTCCCAATTTCTTTCCCCAGTAATAAATAATTTCACAAAATATTCTGTAGCCTGTATATTTTAGCATTCCCCATTTTGTATATGTGCCACGGGGTGCCATGGGAAACCACATATATGGATTGAGATCCAAAAACATGAAGGGAACATCCTGGCACATAGTAGATGCTCAACGAATTTTAGTTTCTCTTCTTTTCACTTGATACATTTCTTGTGCCTTTGATATGATTTTTAAAGTCATCGAAAAAAACCCTTCTCATTATGAAAAATTTCACCCATATTTAAAACTAGACAAAATATTTGGATGATTATAGCTCAATTTCAAGAGCTACCAACTCATAGCCATTTGACTTTCAGCTATACAATGCAGAAAAACTTTTTTATTGCAGTAACATATATATATATATAACATAAAACTTCCCATTTTAAACATTTTTAAGAATATGATTCAGCAGTATTAATTATAGTCACAATGTTATGCTACCATCACTACCATTCATTACTAAAGTTTTTTCACCACCCCAAGCAGGAACTCTGTATCCATTAAGCAAAAACTTCCCATCTCCTCTCCCCCGGCCCCTGGTAATCTCTTATCTACTTTGTCTCTATGAATTTGCTTATTCTAGGTATTTCATAAAAGTGGAATCATAGAATATTTGTCCTATCGTGTCTGGTTTATTTCACTCAGTATAATATTTTCAAGGTTCATCCATATTGTAGCATGTGACAGAACGTCATTCCTTGTTAACGGCTGAATAACATTCCGCTTTGGCATGGTTTTGGCAGAGCTCATTCTTATTCATATGGTTACGGATTGTGTGCTTCGTTTTCTGAAATAGCTTATACATTTCCTTGGAGGAGGTCCTGTGTCTCTTGCCCCTTTTGTGCTCACGATGGAGTCATATGTATGGTTGGTGCGAACATTTGCTTTTTAAAAAAATTGTTGAAAGAATGTATTATAATTGATAAGCTGAATGAAAACTAATTCTGGCTTTCTATTTACTTCATAAGATCATCTGGAAATGCCTGTTGCCATAATCTAGCAGTCATAAACTGGCTGCGTTGCTGTGCTCCCTCTAGAAGCACTCCATTTGTCACAATCACGGACTAGGGTGCAGCAGAGGGCACAGCTACATCTTAATAGCACAGCGCCGAGCGCGGCGTAGGTGCTTGATAAACAACTGTTGAATTCATTGAGCGGAGGGGAAATAGAGGCTCATTTTTATTGATGAGAGAACAAAGATAAACACAGAACCTGTTTAAGGCATGAAAGATGTTACTGTCAGGATGAGAAATGTGTTCTTACCTACACCAAATGGGCAAAGCAGCTTTTTGGAGGCAAAAACAAAAGGTTATTTTGAATACAATCAATTTTGTTTAATTTTCACATGACTACCTTTATGCCAATTGATTAGCATTTTCTTGCTAGCTTAGCAGCTGCAATGTGACTAAAATATTTGGGAATACTTATTTTTTAAGTTAGAGGTGACGACCTTGCTAAATGACCTAGATAGAGTTTTTAAACCATCCAACCTCTTCACGGTTGTTTAAATGGACCGTAGTATATTTTCATCAAAAGAAAGGTATTTCTTGATAGAAAAAAAGACACTCAAAGTACTGACAAAAATGTTGAATCTTAGAAAAAGGAAACACATCTGAAACATTTGAAAGGTGGGCACTGTGTATTAAGAATAGTCACCCCCTGAAGAATCAGCTACTATGGCTTTTGCAAGGCCAGGAGCTATTAAAAAATGTCCTGGACCTGCTTTTCTCCGTGGGGCTGGAGGGAAAAGGTAGTGTCTCTTCTGCTCACCATGAAATTCATTTTTATTTTGACTTTGCCTCTTCCCGTCAATTAGAGACTCTTTGTTAGAATGATTACATAATTTTCACAGAACTATGCTGTGGCAGACTGGAGGAGATGGAGCCTCTTAAATGTGACTAATGTACTCTCAAATTCCTGCCCAGAGCACCATTTCTCAAGGGGCCCGCCCTCATGTCTTTTTAAAAGTGCAGCAGAGAGGAGATGGAAGTCTCTCAGCAGAGAGGGATGCAAATGCGCAAGAGACAGAAGCTGAGAGATGGGGGATAAGCTTGTTCAAACAGCCGCGGCTGCAGAGGTGGCAGGCAACCCGAGCCTCCTTCCCTTTGGAACTCATCTCCGCCCTGGCTTTCTGTCTGGTGATAAGGTTACACTGAATGGGGCTGGCATCCTTCAAGGTTACTGTTCCAGAAAATATTTGCAAATAATTTGATGTGCTGTCAGCTAGCAGGCTGCAGTGAATTCTTATAATTCAACATACTAATGTGGTTTTTCATGCCTTAAGCTATAAATAAGTTGGATATGCAAAAGTTTCTGTAATGTTTATTTAATAACAATATTTTAAAAATAAATCTTGATTATTCCATCACGGTCCAATGGAAATCTTCCACCGAGACTGTTGTCTATGACCTCAGGCGGTGCCTTCCTTTCTTTGTCTCATTTGATATCAGTAAAGAAACAGCTTGTTTTTCTTTTCAGGCTTTTGGAAGTTAGCGCTGGGAAGGTTCTGCCTACATGTTCCCCATCCCAATCTCTGCTTGTTAAATGACTGAATTCAATTCGAGTCCAATAAACCAAACGGGTTGGAATGCTGGTCCAGGGGTGCGGGGCCCTGGGGGTGGGTCCTCAGGTAGGTGGAGCAGTTTGTCCCCGGCCTGGGGAGATGGCAAGCCGATTATGTCACACAGCCTGTGCCCCTGCAGGAGCACAAGGAAGGGAATAATCGATCGATTTGCGGAGAAGTTCTCTGGGCGGGACCTGCAAGGATAGATACATATTTAAGATTTCTCCAGGCAGAGGCGCAGAAGATGGGGTTGTAGGCGGAAGAACTCACCTGAGCAGAGCGGAGAGGCATAAAGAGGGTGGCTCATTTAAGGAAGGTCAAATTGTAGTGGCGATTTAGCTACTGATAATTTTTTTTTTTCTGGAATGGCCTGATTGATGTGAGGTTATTTAAATTCTGGACCTCTGCAGGGCTGACACGTGTGGGGCCAACAGAGGACAGGATCCCGGGCACTGCGCGGAGAGCTGAAGAGGGAGGCCAGCTGTAGAGGCATCCCTTCGCAGGTCGCTGTGTTTTATGTTTGTTTGTGTGTTTAGCTAATTTTTTTTTTTCCTTTTTCAGAAGGTGAGGGAAGTTGACTGGTCCTGAATTTTTTTTTTAAATTGATGGGCTTTGCTGCTAGCTGTGATCTTCCTTAAGTCAGCTGTCTTCTGGGGCCCATTTTTCTAATCTATAAATAAGGGCTAAGGAAAGATTGCTAAATCATATCGATGACAAAAGTCGTTACCAAATACATTCCGTGCCCAATTGGCAAACCCTGAAGAACCAGAATCGAAATTTAACCCTCCCAGTGAAATGGCTCTCCCTGACAAGTCTGTGTTTCTCCACTGCCTTTGGAAATAGGTTGACAAGATACTATTGTCTCCTGATCCTAATCTCAAATCTATATAAAATTATTTTATTTTTCCTTTTTATGGGAAAAAGGAGCTAGGTTTTCAATTTTGAAAACACGTCTAAAGCTGATTTCCCAATGCAAAATTATTATCAAGTTGTATCAAAAACGAACTTCCTTCAGCCCAGATCAACAGAACTCAGCCTGAACCTGATTTTCATTACCAATCTTTATTCATTCATTCAAACAAACATGCCTTCCTCCTTCCTTCTTCCCCACCTCCTGGTAACCTCTAATTGGCTTTCTATCTTTGTGAATTTGCGATTTCTGGTCTTCTCTTATAAGGTGAGCTTAAGCAGTTGTTATCCTTTTGTGGCTTGTGTATTCACTGAGCACAGTGTTTCTAGGTTCTTCCATGTTGCAGCACATCTCATAACTTCATGTTTTCTTATGGTCAAATAATATTCCATTATGTGTACGTACCACACTTTGTTTATGCGTTCATTTGTTGATGGACACTTGGGTCGTCTCCAGCTTTGGGTTATTGTGATAATGCTGCTATAAACAATGGTGTACATATATCTGCCTTCAACCCTATTTTCAGTCTCTTTAGGTCCATACCCAGGAGTGGGATTGCCGGATTAAATTATAATTCTCTAACTTCTTGAGGAATCACCACATTGTTTTTTTTTCCACAGTGGATGCACCATTTTATATTCCCATCAAGAGTGCCCTAGAGTTCTAATTTCTCCTCATTCTCTCCAAACTTGTTATTTTCCATTTTTTTTTAAATAATAGCCATCCTTGTGGGTGTGAAGTGGTATCTCTTTGCAGTTTTAATTTGCATTTCCCTAATAGTTAATGATATTGAGCATCTTTTCATATGCTTATTGGCCATTAGTGTATCTCCTTTGGAATAATGTCTATTCAAGTCCTTTATTCATTTTTCAATTGGGTTGTTTCTTTTTGTTTTGCATTGTAAAAGTTCTTCATATTCTGGATATTAACCCTTATCTGATATATAGCTTGCTACTATTTTCTCCTATTCTGTAGGTTTTTAAACTTTTTTGATCATTTCCTTCCATGCACACAAGTTTTTAATTTTGAGGAAATAAAATTATCTGTTGTTTCTTTCTTTGCTTATGCTTTTGTTATTGTATCTGAAAATCCATTGCCAAATACTGGGTCATAAAGATCTGTCCCTATGTTATCTTCTCAGAGTTTTATAGTTTTAGCTCTTACATTTAGGCCCCATATCCATTTTGTGTTGAATTTTGTATATGGTGAAATAGGAGCTCTAACTCCATTTTTTCTGTGTATGGATATTCAGTTTTTCCAACAGCATTTGTGGAAGAGACTATTCTTTCCCTATTGCATGTACTTAGCACCCTTTTCAAAAATCAATTGGCAAAAGTAGATTGTGATGATAAATGCACAGTTATATGATGGTATTGTGAACCATTGATTGTACACTTTGGATGATTACATGGTATGTGAATATATAATATATGTCAATAAAAATAAATAATTAAGAAAACCAATTGGCCATAAATGTGTCTATTTCTGGGCTTTCAATTCTGTTCTACTGATCTTTTTGTGCCAGTATCATACTATTTTGATTACTGTTGCTTTGTAATACAACTTGAAACAGGGATGTGTGAGTCCTCCAACTCTGTTTTTGTTTTTCAAGATGGTTTTGGCTACTTGAGGCCCCTTGCAGTTCCATATAAATTTGAGGATCAGTTTTTCCCTTTCTGCAAAAAGTTTGCTAGAATTTTAATAGGGATTACACTGAATTTATGTATCGCTTTGGGTAATATTGAAATATTAACAATGTTAATTCTTGTAATCCATGAACATGAGATTTCCTGCCATTTATTTAGGTCTTCTTTAATTTCTCTTAGCAGTGTTTTATAGTTTTCAACATACTTTTTGTATCCTTAGTTAAATATATTCCTAGATATTTTATTCTTTAAATGCTATTGTAAATGTAATTGCTTTCTTCATTTCCTCTACAGATTATTCATTACTAGTGTATATGAACACACTTTTTTTTTTCCCTCCTGACATTGTATCCTGTCACTTTGCTGAATTCATTTATTAGCTCTAATAGTTTTTTTGTGGATTCCTTTTGTTTTCTCTCTATATAAGATCATGTCATTTGCAAATAGAGATAGTTTTATTTCTTCCTTTCCAATTTGGATGTCTTTTATTTCTTTTTCTTTCTTCATTTTTCTGGCAAGAACTTCTACCACAATATGGAATAGCAATGGTGGAAGTGGGCATCCTTTGCCTTGTTTCTTATCTTAGGGGGAAAGCTTTCCCTCTTTCAACATTGAGGAGGATTTTAGCTGTGGGGGTTTTTCATAAATGAACCTTATCATTTGAGAAAGTACCCTTCTAGTCCTACTTTCCTGTGTTTTTATCAAGAAAGTGTGTTGGATTTTGTTGAATGCCTTTTCTACATTTATTGAAATAGGTATGTTTTTTTCCTTATTCTATTGATTGCTTTTCATATGTTGAATAACCCTTGCATTCCTGGGATGAATCCCACTTGGTCAGGGTATATAATCTTTTTAATATGCCATTGGTTTCAGTGGGCTTGTAGTTTGTTAAGGATTTTTTTCTTCCATATTCATAAGGAAAATTGGTCAGCATTTTCTTTATTTGTGAGGTCTTTACCAGGCTTTGGTATCAGAGCAAGGCTGGCCTCATAGAATAGATTAGGAAGTGTAACCTTCTCTTGAATTCTTTGGAAGACTTTGAGAAAGATTGGTATTAATTATTCTTTAAATGTTTGGTTAAACACATCAAAAATTTGCTCCTAGACTTTTTTTGGTAGAAGGTTTTTGATTATTGATTCAATCTCTGTACTTCTTAAAGGTTTGTAAATGTTTTCTATTTCCTTTTGTGCCAATTTAGGTAATTGAGGTATTTCTAGGAATTTTCCCATTTCTTCTGAATTATCTAGTTTTTTGGTGTACAGTTGTTCATAATATTATCTTAGAATCCTTTTCATTTCTGTAAGGGCAGTAATTATATCACCATTTTTCTGTCTGATTTTAGTTATTTGCCTCTTTTCTCTTTGTCAACCTAACTAAAATTTTGTTAACTGTATTGATGCTTTTCAAAGAACCAACTTTTTGTTTTATTCTTTCAGTTGTTTTTCTATTCTCTTTTTCATTTATCTTCACTGTAATGTTACTTATTTCCTTTGATGTGTAATTTTGGGTTTAGTTTGCTCTCGTTTTCTAGTTTCTCAAGATATAAAGTTATAAAGGTTAAAATATATTGGGTAGATGGAAATCCTAGTGGTCAAAGAGAGGGAGGGGTAAGGGGTATGGTATGAGTTTTTTCTTTTTTCTTTTCATTTCTTTTTCTGGAGTGATGCAAATGTTCTAAGAAATGATCATGGTGATGAATATACTACCATGTGATGATATTGTGAGCCACCAATTGTACACCAAGTATGGAATGTTCCTATGTTAAGAATTTTTTGTGTTTGTATGTTGTTTTGGCAAGAAAAAAAATTTTTTTTAATTAAAAAAAGATAAAGAGTTATTAGTTTGTTTCTTTTTTTAATATAGGCATTCATAGGTATAAGTTTCCCTCTGAGCACTGCTTTTGCTGCATCCCACAAGTTTTGGTATTTTTCCTTTGTACTTAATTATTTTCTAATTCCCTTTTTTTATTTGTTTGTTTGTGTGTGTGTTTTTGCATGGGCAGGCACCGGGAATGAACCCAGGTCCCCGGCATGGCAGGTGAGAATTCTGCCCCTGAGCCACTGTCACACCACCCTCTAATTCCCTTTTAATGGCTTCTATAAGTCATTGATTATTTAAGAGTGTGCTGTTTAATTTCCACACATTGGTGTATTTTTCCAGTTTCCTTCTGTTATTGATCTCTAGCTTTAGTCCACTGTAGTCAGAAAGTTACACTTCATGATTTCAATATTTTAAAATTTATTAAGACTTCTCTTGTGCCTTAACATATGGTCTCTCTTAGATAAAATATATTCTGCTGCTGTTGGGTGAAGTGTTCTATACATGTTGGTTAGTGTTAGTTGGTTTATAGTGTTGTTCAGATCTTCTGTTTAGATGTTCTACTCAGAACTGAAATCTCTAACTACTATTATAGAAATAGCTATTTCTCTCTTCAATTCTGTCAATGTTTGCTGCATATATTTTGGCGCTCTGCTGTTAGGTGTATGTGTTTATAACTGTTAAATCTTCTCATTGAATTGACCCTTTTCTCAATACATAATGTCTTTCCTTTTTTTTTTTTTGGGTGCATGGTCCGGGAATTGAACCTGGGTTTCCTGCATGGAAGGCAGGCACTCTAACCCCTGAACTGTGCACCCCTTCCTTTTCTTTTGTAACAGTTTTTTACTTAAGGTCTATTGTTTTTTTACTTGAGAAAAGCTCTTCTTTAATAGCTAAAAACTTTACACTGCTCCTTTTCCTCCATGAAATTGTTGTTCCATTCCATTCATCCTTTCCCCAGATTTTATGCCCCTGATTTTTATGCTTCAGAATATTTTGTTGTTTGCCCTATCATACTTCCCTGTAATAAAAAAAATACACATGTAAATTTATTTTTTAAAAATCCTGCAACCATAAAATTCTCCATGCCTGCCTGCTTCTTCCAAAGTTGACTTAAGGTCTATTTTGTCTGAAATTAATATAGCCACCCCTGCTTTCTTTTGATTACCATTTGCATGAAATATTTTTTCCATACTTTCACTTTCGACCTATTCGTATCTGTGGATCTAAGTTGGGTCTCTTGTAAACAGCATATAGTTGGGTCATATTTCTTTATCTATTCCACCAATCTTTGCCTTTTGATTGGAGAGTTTAATCCATTTACATTTAAGGAAATTACTGTTAAGGCAAGTTTTACTTCTGCTATTTTGCTAATTGTGTTTTGTAAGTCATATCTTTTTTTTGGCCCTACTTTCTTCCATTTCTGCCTTCTTTTTGTTTAGATACTCTTTTACAATGAGTCATTTTGAATCCTTTCCTTTGTGTAGGTTTTTAGGATATGTTCTTTATGGTTCTCAAGAGGATTATGTTTTGCATACTAAATTTATTACAGGTTATTTTGTGTTGTTTTCAACTTGACTTCAATAACCTACACATACACAGTATCTATATCCCTCAGCCCTCCCTTTTATATTGCTCTTATCAAAAATCACATCTTTATACACTGTGTGCTCAGGAACAAAGATTTCTGCTTGGGTTTTATTTATTTACATTTGAGTTTTAAGCCTTATAAGGTGTAAATGGCAGCATAACAAATGAAAAATGAAATAATACTGACTTTTATATGAACCCATGTTGCTACTTAACACAGAGAACTTTTGTTTCTATATTTAGCACAGAGATACTGTGTAGTATCCTTTTGTTTCAAGGAGGAGGGCTCACTTTAGAAATTCCTATAGGCAGATCTGGTGGTAATGAAATCCCTCAGTTTTTGTTTGTCGATAAATGTCTTAATTTTCCCCTCATTTTTGAAGGACAACTTTACTGAGATTATTATTATTCTTGGAAAATGCTTTTTTTTCTTTCAGTCCTCCCACTTTCTTCTGACTGCATGGTTTCTATTGAAACTTGGATGTTAATCTTATTAAGAACCTCTTGTATGTGACATGTTACTTCTCTCTTGCTGTTTTTAAGAGTCTGTCTTTGGTCTTGGCATTGGTAGTTTGATGATAAAGTGTCTTGGTGTGGATCTGTTTGGGTTCATTCAGCTTGGTATTTATCAAGCATCTTGAATTTGAATATTCATATTTTTCATCATATTTGGGAAGTTTTCTGCCATTATTTATGTACATATTTTTTCTGGCCTTTTATCTATCTCTTCTTCTTCTGGGACTCCTATAATGTGTTTATTTGTATGCTTGGATGGTGTCTCACATGTTCTTCAGTCTTTGTTCATTTTTCAATTCTTTTTCTTTCTGCTTCTCAATCTGGAAAATTTCAATTGTTTTGTCTTCAAGTCCACTGGTCCTTTCTTCTGTTTCATCCAATCTGCTCTTGAACTCCTTTATTGCATTTTTCACTCCAGTTATTATAATTTTGAGTTCCAGAATTTCTCTTTGGTTCTTCTTCATCATTTCTATCTCATTATTGAAACTATAATGTTATTTTCTTGATTTCTTTTGTTCTTTCTGCAAGTTTTCCTTTAGTTCATTAATCTTATTTGTGAGAGTTGATTTAGGATCTTTGACTAGTAACTCCAGAGACTACTCTTCCTCTGGAATAGTTTCCATCAAATTACTTTTTTTTCTGTGTTTGGATCATACTTTTCTATCTCCTTCTATGTTTTGTAATTTTTTTTGTTGTGAGCTAGACATTATGGTTACTCTGGAAATTTCATTTTCCCACTCTTCTTTTTGCCAGACTAAGAACAAGGAGAAAAAAGAAAAGATAGAAAAAGGGAAAAGAAGGGAAAGAAAGAGAGGGAGGAAGAAAATAAAAAATATTAACAAACACCCCCCACCCATCCCCACACAAAAACAAGAAAACAAAAAACAAGGAACCAAATAATGAAGTGCACTGCCTCTCCAAGTGTCTTGTTATGTATCAGTGGGAAGCTAGAGGCTGCTGCTTTCAAGGCTAAAACCCAGGCTAGTATCCCTGCTCCCCCCTCAGGGATACATCAGAACCAAAAACATAGCATAGAGAAAGGAAAAAACCTTTCCACACACAGAAGGAAAAATTAAAATAGCCAAGAAAGTGCTCTAGTTCTCTATGTCCAGGTGGATGCTGGTGGGAGGCTGGAAAAGTGGAAACCGAGGTCAGTTTCCACTCTGGTCCCTCAGGGATCCCCCAGGCCAACCCCATCCTTCAACCCCAATTTTCAGAGCAGAAGATTTCTTCTGTCAGCCCTGGCTCTAGCTGGCTACTCCCAGGATCTGGGCGCAGTGCTGCAACCACAGCCTGTGTCCACAGTGCAGCTGCGGGGCTCAGCAATGCTGGCTGGTCACCAGCTCCAGCTTTCACTTACAAAAGCTGAACTCTCAGAAGCCTCCTGCTTCCTCTGGCACCCCTGTGGTTGTTCTAAATGTCCATTTTGGTCCCAGGGTTGCCACCTAGTCTCTTTTTTCAGCTTTCATTTTTCTGTTGGAAGGAACACTTTGTGCCTTACTCTGCCATTTTATGCCTGTTACTCACCCAATTTTTAAAAACAGCTTCATTGAGCTAGAGTTAACATACTGAAAAATTCACCCATTTAAAGTGTACACTTCAATGGATTTTAGTATATTCACAGAATTGTGCATCTATCATCATCATCAATTTTAGGACCATTTTCATTTCCTTCTAAGGAAACCCCCTTAGCTGGCACCCCCCAATTCCCTGCTACCCCATCCCTAGGCAAACACAGATCTACTTTCTGTCTCTTCAGATTTGCTTACTCTGGACATTTCACATAGGTGGAGTTATAGAATATCTGGTCCTTTTTGGTTGGCTTCATTTACTCAGCATCATGTTTTCCAGGTTCATACATGTTGCAGTCCCTGCAGGCAGGCACTATAGCTATCCTGTATACTCTTCCCCCAGTAACTACCACACAGTAGGTACTCAACAATCTGGGAAGACTGAATTGTTGAGTACCTACTGTGTGGTACAAATAGTATACACAAATAGTAGTAGTGTGGCGGCTGTGGGTAGGGGATGCACTGAGCTTCCACAGCAGCTTTCTTCTCTGTCCAGCCCAGCCTCATCTTGCCAATAGGTCCCTGGAGTCTCATCCTTTTCAGCTTTAGGTCTCCTCTGTATGACATGGAAAGGGCCACTGGTTCATAAAGGCTTGAATGACCCAATGGATTGTGGAAAACTTTTGTAAACCTTAAAGCAGTATCTAAAGTTCAGGAAATACTGTGAGCAGGGCAGTTAAGAAATACAAAACACTATCAGCCTCTGTGCTAGAGAAAGTTTAGCAATAGTTCACAGTCTAGCAACATAAATGACAATTTTATTAAGAAATTTTTGTTATCCCCAAATAAAATATCCAAGTCAAGTAAAGGTTAAATCAGACTTGAAAATATTTTTGCTGCCTTTCAAGCGCACACAATTTTTGGGAAAAGAATTTACTCATTAAGTCTAATACTCTACTAAATAGAAATATATCTATGACTATGATTTCTTTTCTTATTTTAAATAAGTAGATTGGCTTCTTTTTTTCTCAAGGAAAGCTATAATTGTATTTATTTTAAATTTATGTCCTGTCTGCTTCAAAAAGGAATTTGAGGCAGCCAGGAAAATCATAAGCTATAAAATGAGCAAGCTCCATTTTATACTAATAAAATGAAAGTTAGGATCTCATCAGTGAAACAACTTCTCTTTGTGCTGTACTGTGTGCAAATATTTGGATTACTAAAGTGAATTTATGAAGCAATTACTTTTAATGCTATAAGAGGAAATTAAGTACTCATTGATTCTTGATTTATAAGCTAGAGCTAAAGATCATGAAAAAGCAAATATAACTTAATTAAATGTCCCTTGGCTTTGCTACTATTGAGGTCTTCACTCATAAAGTTAGTAAAACAAACCATTCCTAGAACATAAATGTATATTGGTTCTTCCAGTTGGGAAGGCAAATAATTTACAGGTTAAATATATTCAGCAAAGTTAACCCAAGTGAGAGATTTTCCCAGTGTCCTCTGGGGCTTGAAGAGATAAAAGCTATTGTAGTTTTAAGGAAACCATTGTCCTGGGAATGATAGGCACTAACTTGCTGTAAAATGGAGTAAACGAAAGAGAACTTTCTTTTTTCTATTAGAAAATATATTTTAATATGCTCACAAAAAAGACTGTGGATCTTTGAAAGATGTAGAGCTTTATAGTCTATTCATTGGCTACACACGTGTGGTTCTTCATTGCTGACAGTGCACCCATTAACCTGGGGTAATTTAATTGAATCTTCTAGTAATGTTGCTATTTTTTCCATTCTGAAGTGTAAATGATTTTTAAAAATTGGGTTCTAAAATATAACATTTCAAGTGACTTATAAAGCAAATCAAGGAGCCAGCACGAGTCCCCCTTTGTGCCCCATTAGCTATTGATTTAAAAAGAAGGAATAAAAAAAGGAAAAAGAAAAGAAAGTAAATCCACAGCAGCAAAGAATGCCAAATGAAAGTAAGATCCACTGGACGAGGATTACAGGCTCTAAGGGAAGATCCACTTTCACCCTATTTTCCTGTCAACCTTTGTCCTCCATTAACCCTCTAAGTCCATTTAGTTTTCTATGTAGTTGAATTATGAGAGGACTCAAAATGAATTCTAAATAAGCATAAACATTAAGGATTTCAAACTTTCTCATGGAAAATAAAGGTTCTGAGAAATGCTCTTCTCCATTATTGGAAGAGATTGGAATCTCACCTTTAATGGTGTATCAGGCTGGTTTTAGCAAAAACAGTGAAACAGATAATCAGCATTTTAGATTCAAGCCAGGATGTGTTATGATAATGCTTACAAAAAAAAAAAAGAATATGCAGATTTCAAGAAGGGCCTGAATTTTAAGGGCATTTTAGGAAGTATCGATGGACCAGCTGGCTTTCTCTTGGGTTAGCCTTGGGAATCGGCAATCATTTCTTGTCTTATGACCAGCTGGGTTAGGGGAATCATGCAGTGGCACAGATTTTTGTCTCTGCACATACCCTGACTGAGTCCGTGACCTTATCTTCATAGACAACAGATACTAACTGGCCCAGAATTGCATACTGGTTTGGCAGTGTATTAAGAAGATAAGAAAATCAAGGTAAGAAGAGAAAGCTGAGATAGGCATATACAATCAAGTCAATAAAGGATGGAAATGAGCAAGTCTTGTCTTTCTTACTATCTTTTTGTCCATTTCAGTCAATGGTGTGTTGGTAAATGTTTATGTTTCCTTACTGGAGCTGTTCTAGCAAATATCCTGCAATGGTTTGGCTTAAGCAATGGGACTTTATTACCTTATGGTTTTGAGGCAAAAAGAAAGTCCAAATCAAGGCATCATCAAACGTGATGCTTTCTGCCGAAAGACTATGGCTTCTGGGGCTGGCTGCTGGTCACCCTTGTTTCCTCTGTCACAGGACAAAGTACATAGCAGTGTGTCCTGGTCTTTCCCTTCTCTTCCAGGCTCCACTGAATTTCAGCTTCTTTCTTCCAGTGATTCTATTTCTCTGAATCACTCTTTGCTTATGAAGAACTCCAGTAATCGGATTATAACCCATCCAGACAGGCGGGCCACAACTTCTTAGTTGAAGTAACTTTTATCAAAAGGTCCTTCTTAGAATGGGTCTGCACCCACAGGAATGGATTAAATTTAAGAACATGTTTTTCTCGGGTATGTATAGTTACAAACCACCTCAGTACAACAAATGGCTGTCTGGGGAGAAAGGAGCCTGATTTGTAGCATTTGCAGATTTCCATGATGTAAATATTCCCAGCATGGCTGACTCTGAGCATTCACTGTGACTTCAGTTACTATGGAGAGAGATGCAAAATTGACTCCCATAGGCAGCTCTGAGCTGCTCTAGGATGCCACTGATTTCAGCACCAAAGAACATAAAAGTAAAAAGGAAGAAAGTGAGTTTCAGTTTGGGTAATTTTGGGCTATCCCTTTAAGGTTTGATAATGGGAAGAGGTTAAAAAACCTTGTTTAAAATAAAAGATAATTTTGTATTCTGCTGTTAAAAGAATTGTACTGATATAGAAAGAATGGGGACTGGGTGAAAGGAGCTAATGATATATAAAATGTTAAAAGGACCCTGAAACACACATGCACTCATGCAAACACACGCACATACCCCTTTAAAAAGTATCAGTGAGCTGGCAAGTTAGTAAGGAATGTTCAGAAGCCTAACTCCAAGAGAAAGCAGAAACCCTAACAAGAAGTAGGGCTCTGCATTGGATTTTTCCCTTGGGAGCACTTGCTGGACAGGGTAACTCTGAGCTTTGATTTTCATGGCCCCTGGGGAACAGGAGACAAAGCTCCAGATCCACCAAAGGAGGGAGTCTAAAAGAAAACCCTACATAAAACTGGTGCTGTGGAGCAGTGCTTCTCAAGCAGGTGTAATGTTAACCTCCAGGGGACATTTGGCAATGTCTGGAGACATTTTTGATTGTTGTGCTAGAAAAATGATACTAACATCTGTGGATAGGGGCCAGAGACGCTTCTAAACAACCTACAAAGTACAAGAGCCTCCTCCCCCCAATACAAAGTGTCAGCAGTGACAAAGTTGCAACAATAGTGACAAACTCTAAAGGGTTATATCATTAGTATAGCGTGAACTAGAAATTAAACCATCTCACTGCCACCCCCCCACAAAAATGAAAGCAAAAGAATCTATTCTTGTACCTTGGTGCTTGGGGTGAAGGCACATCCCCAGGAATTCCTGAGCACAAGCCACTCGCCATGCAGATTTACAGCTTCAATTAATTCTCTCTGGTGGTTTAAAAAGCCTCAGGCTAATTTAAAGTGGTCCAGGCTGGCTGTGCTTCCAGGTAGGTGCTTGCCAGAGGCAAATCACCATTATATATTCTAGGTGAATCCATCTAATCTAGGCCTCAAATAACCGACACATATTAAGTTCCAA
This sequence comes from Myrmecophaga tridactyla, assembly GCA_004026745.1. Lineage (NCBI taxonomy): Eukaryota > Metazoa > Chordata > Mammalia > Pilosa > Myrmecophagidae > Myrmecophaga > Myrmecophaga tridactyla. The sequence goes on from PVIY010003610.1 coordinate 44,692, forward strand.
TGAATACACAAACATCATAAAAACCACAGGAAAACAAGGCAGCAAGAGTGAAAGCCAGCAGGAGGTAGACGGAGCCAGAGCCCCAAAGGCTTCAACTGTTGGAACTTTCAGAGAATACAAAGTGACAATAGTTTGTATGATTAAACAAGTAAAATGAGTGATTGAAAATATGAGTGAAGAATAACAGATTATAAACAATGACTGAGCAGATTTGAGAAAGAAACAACTTTAAAAATGAAAACCAAAATGATTGAAAATTTAATGGAACGCAATTAGACACAACCGATGAGAGTTAATAAACTAAAAAGTTGTTCTAAAACATTTCCTGCAATGAAGCACAGAGAGACTGATATACAGAACAGAAGAAAGAATAATTAAGAGATGTGGAGGATAGAGGGAGGAGGTGTAATGCATGTTTAATCAGGGTTTCTGAAAGAGAAGAGAGAATATGGGGAAATGGGGAAGAAGCAATATTTGAAGAGAGAGTGGCCAATCATCTCCCAGAATCCATGAAAGATGCTAGTTTATAAACTGAGAAACCTAATGAGCACCAAGCAAGACAGATAAATGAAAGCAAACCCTGTGCATAGACACCTCACAGTAAAATGGAAAAATAACAAGGGCAATCTTAAAAGAATCATCCAGAGGAAATAAATTACCTTTAAATAATGACAATTAGTCTGACCACTGACTTCTCAATAGAAATGACATACGCTTAACCAGGATGGGATGATAACGTCACTATACTAAGAGAAAATAATTGCAACCTAGAAGAGTGTACTCAGTAAAATTATCTTTCAAAATATAGATGATAAAGACTGAGATGGTATAATTTAGGAATGCCTAGACTGTATAATGATAGTGACTAAATGTACAAATTTTTAAATGTTTTTGCATGAGGAAGAACAAAGGAATGTCAATACTGCAGGTTGTTGAAAATAGATGGTAATATTTTAAAACTTTAACTTATGTGTGAGACTAAAGCAAAAAATGTTTATTTGGTACAAAATTTATATTTTGACTAGTGCATTTCCTAATATAACTGATGTGGACAGCTTAATTGAACACCATAGTACATGGAACCTTGAGTAGGGCATGAGATTTTGTAGGTTTGTCTAGAGTGATGCCCCAATAAATCTCAGAGTTATTTGAACAGTGAATTAAAGTGTATTTGCAAAGTCCCTGTGAGGGAATGGTGAGAAAGGGGGAAAATTCAACTACCCCATTTGGAGAATTCTTGATATTCTCAAAAGCAGTGGGGACAATCAAAGTAATGGACTGAGCCCCCAATCTTGGGGTTTGTACATATGAAACTTAACCCCACAAAGGATAGGCTAAGCCTACTTAAAATTAGGCTTAAGAGTCACCCCCAAGAGAACTTCTTTTGTTGCTCAGATATGTCCTCTCTCTCTCAGCCAACATGACAAGCCAACTCACTGCCCTCCCCCTCTCTACATGGGACATGACTCCCAGGGGTGTGGACCTTCCTGGCAATGTGGGACAGAAATCCTAGAATGAGCTGGGACTCAGCATCAAGGGATTGAGAAAACGTTCTCGACCAAAAGGGGGAAGAGCTTAAATGAGACAAAATAAAATGTCAATGGCTAAGAGATTCCAAATAGAGTCAGGAGGTTATCTTGGAGGTTAGTCTTATACATTAAATAGGTATCACCTTTTTAGTTAAGGTGTAATGGAGAGGCTGGAGGGAACTGCCTGAAAATGTAGAGCTGTGTTTCAGTAACCATGTTTCTTGAAGATGATTGTATAATGATATAGCTTTCGCAATGTGACTGTGTAATTGTGAAAACCTTGTGTTTGATGCTCCTTTTATCTACCTTATCGACAGACGAATAAAACATATGGATTAAAAATAAATAAATAATAGGGGGGACAAATGTTAAAATAAATTTAGTAGATTGAAATTCTAGTGATCAAAGAAAGGAAGGGGTAAGGGGTATGGTATGTATGAGTTTTTTTTTGTTTTCTTTTTATTTCTTTTTCTGAATTGATGGAAAAGTTCTAAGAAATGATCATGATGATGAGTATACAACTATGTGATGTTATTGTGAGTTATTGATTATATATCAAGAATGGAATGATCATATGGTATGAATGTTGGTGTTTGTATGTTGTTGTGTTTAATAAATAAATAAATAAAAATTTTATCTTTAAAAAATGAAAGTGTTATTGTAATGCCTGGAAAAATCCTAGAGTATATTAAGCAGATAATCAAAAAATATTGGCAAAGTCCCCTGAGGGATGGAAGAAAGAATATGGAACTATTAAACCTTACCATCACAGAATTCCCTGACACTGTGTCAGACTTTAGGGACACCCAAATCAATAGGACATGCCCTCGATCATGAGGCTTACTCTTATGACGTTTATGTAGGTAGCAGAGAAGCTTACACTACCCATAGGCATGCCTAAGAGTTACTTCTGGAGGACCTCTTTTGTTGCTCAGATATGGCCTCAGTCTCTCTAAGCCCAACTCTGCAAGTGAAATCATTGCCCTCCCCAGTACGTGGGACATGACATCCAGGGGTGCAAGTCTCCCTGGTGACGTAGGAGATGACTCCCAGGTATGAATCCAGACCTGGCACCGTGGGATCGACAATTCCATCCTGTCCAAAAGGGGGAAAAGATGTGTAATTAGTAAAATATCAGTGGCAGAGAGAGTTCAAATAGAGTCAAGAGGCTACTCTGGAGGTTTCTCTTATGCAAGCTTCAGGTAGACCTTGCTACCTATCATAACTCCAAACCCCAACCAGGACCATTCCAGCCAATCCTAAAGAACACCTAGGGCAATATGTAAGATCCCACAAGGGTTCCAGGCGCTAGAGTAACTTTCCAGAAACCTACAACCTCCAGATGGGTCCCTGGTCCAGATAAGTTCTGAAACCTAGCCCAGCCTCTCCAGAACATCAGATAGTTCCATCTCCCTACCCCATATTAGTGACAGACCCTTCCAATATAAAAGATTTAAAATTGCCATAGCCCAAACAACCCCAAAGAGAGGTATGGAAAGATCAAAGGTAATGGTAGAATTATACACAGAAGATAGACATAACAAATGACTATGAATGCTGAATCATTAAATTGATAGCTCTTTCAGTCTCCAGTACTTTAGAGCAACTAGAAGTAAAAACCTAAAATTGTGAAATTGTAACTCATGTCAAAGTCTAAAATAAGTTCTACAACTAATTTTGGTGCTGCGCTTTGAAATTTATAGCTTTTTTGTATGTATGTTATTGTTCACAAAAAAAGAAGGAAAAAAGTTGATTGTGATGATAAAAAAGAATTTAAGCTGTCTAGCCTCCTACATTCTGGAGCAGCTAGAAGGAAAAATATGAGAGGATTGTATGGTAGCCCATGACAAACTCTGGGAACTGTCCTTTAGCCACTTGTTGAAGAGTGCTTTGAGAACTATTGCTTTTTCATTTTTTTGCTTTGTATATGTTATACTATACAATTAAAAAAAGTTAAAAGAAAAAAAAATGAAGGCAGAGCGGTGCCATGGTGGCTCAGTGGTGGAATTCTCGCTGCTGTGCTGGAGACCCGGGTTCAGTTCCTGGTGCCTGCCCATGCAAAAAAAAATTTTTAATTAAATTAAATTAAAAAAATGAAGACAAAATACATTTTTAGATAGAGAAAAACTGAGAGAATTTGCCATCATTAGGCCTTTCACTAAAAGAAACGCTAAAAATTGTAATTTTCAGGCAGAAGGATTGTGATCCCGATGGAAGGTTTGTGATATAAGAAGGAACAAAGAGAGAAGAAAATATGTGTAGCTAAATAAACATGGACTGTATAAAACAAAATTAACAATACTGCTGGGTTTAAAAAAGATAAATAAAAGCACTTATAAATAGCATTTATGTCTGGAGAGGAATGATTGGAATTAAAGTGTTCTTAAGGTCTCGTATTGTTTGGGAGGAGAGTAAAGATAGTCATTAGTTATTTATTTCGGTATATTAAGTGTGTGTTAAAATTTGCAGGGTAACTATTGAAAGAATGGAAATGAGATGCACAATTTCTAAACTAATAGAGGCAATATGAGAAAGACTCATATACAAAGAGTTTAAAAACATGCAAAACTAAAATCTATATTGTTTAAGGATACAAATACATAATATATAATAAAACTATAAAGAAAAATAGAGAATGATAAATACATAAGTCAGGATGATGGTTATTTTGGGGGGGCAGGAAGTGGTAGAAGATCAGGGAGGGACACACAAAAGACTGATGTTAAAGTAATTGGAAAAAATTTTTCCTAAACAGGGTGGTTGTGCAAGAACACTGAACAGCTATTATTTACAATTTAGATGCAATTCATAAACTTTTATATCTATTTAATATTTGATTATAAAAGAAAAGGAAAGGTGCTTCTATTAAACTCCTTACATTTCCAGTAACACTAACCACATTCTCAGGAGCTACAGGGATTTACGTAAACACCTTAAATCCCTCTTCTTATAAGCCCTTTGAGGCCAGACCTCATACCCGGCACCTGCCATCAGCTGTTACACAGAGAAAGTGTTCTGTACATGCTATTGTGTTTAATTGATTTCATTTGAAAGAAGACAGAACTATCAGTAGGACTATTGTACCTAGACAGTAAAGGCTTGCTTTCAACAAATCATTTAAATAAATGTAGGTTTTTTTTCCTGGCAAAGCATAAGCTAGAGTCTTTCTTCTCTTTGGAGGGATGTCTTGATTTGGGTTCCCCCAGATGCAGATCCCGAGACAAGGATTTAAAGGGTAAGTCTTTTAACTTTGGAAGCTGATCCTAGGAAATAACAGGGAGGGCTGTGGCAAGTGAGGCAGGGAAGGGAGGGAAGGCACAGAAGAGTGAATCGTCAAGCTGGTGACTGCCGTGTGCTCGATCCTGCTGGGGACATCCAGCAGACAGTGAAGCACGTGCCTCAGAGTTAACCAGCCACTGGGGGAGGAACTGGGGTATTTATCCACCAGCCCCCCCACCCCCGCCATTGTCAGTGGGAGACGCTGCTTCCAGGGAATTGCACCTCCAACACTTGTGCCTTGCCCTGTGCACAGCCAGCCCACTCCCTGGCCAGTGGTGAAGCCTGGAGGCCGACAGGCACCGTGCCCTTCTCGGGCTTGCAGGGGGAGCAGTGGCCAGAGTCGGCAGCATCTGCTAGAGCTCTGCAGCCCTAGTTCAGCCTTCTGGGAGGAAAGCTGAGATGCGTGAGAGCCAGTAGGAGCTGCAGAACTTGGCTTTGAGGAAGTAAGTTCGAGGAAGGGAGCCTGGAGATAGTAAGAGAGTTGGAGATAAAGGGACAGCCTCAGTAAGTGTAATGGGTTCAGTGGCAGGAAGTGGGCACAGACACATGGCAGGACAGTGACAGCTATGACAGTAACTGGGGCTCGTCTGGACACGGGGTGGAGAAATAGGAGGCAGGAGCATTGTAAACACAACCGAGGGTCTAAAGATCAACAGGAGCATTGAATTTACCATGGAAAAATGAAAACGTTTTCATGCAAGGCAGGGACGTAGAGAGCTAAGTTAGGTGTATCATTCATCAGGGTGGAACGATGGTGGTAGTTTCATTTCTAAAGAACATAAATAGATAAATACATTGAAACATACAGTAGAGGTTGGGTAATGTTTTGGCAAGTGGAGTGAAAATAAGGAGTAGGCCACAGTATGAATATCAGATAAAGAAGAATGCAAGGGAAAAGGCATTGAGTGAAGGCAGTTAAATTAGGAAGAGGAAACGGAACTAAGTTATGAAGCTAGTGAATGGATATTTGTTGGTTGTTGTTCCAGAGCCCCTCCCCCAATTTTATCCAGATTCCGCTTTCAGGAATTTATCACTCTTGGCCATGTGCTTTGGGGTGGGAATGACCTAGTTCCTGCTTTGGATAGGCCCCAAACGTATATGGACACCCCAAAAAGCAGAGTGGAAAGAGGAAGAGAAACCCAGTTCTTGGTGACATCATTTGAGCTGCTATATCAAGCCTCACCTGAAGCTGATGTGTTAGTTAAAAAGACCAGTACATTCCATTATTGTCCAAACAAGTTTGAATTGGGTTTTGGGGGATTAAATAAGAACCAACAGTGAGCACGTAGTAATCTCAATATTATTATTAATAAGGAGGATCTAAATGATAAAGCTTTACCAAGTATACTGTTTGTGTGTGTCTATGGTACACTTATACATTTTCTCAACTAAAGCACAACAAAATGTAATGTGTTTCTTAAAGACGAAAAAGTACCACATTCTCTGTCAAACAATACATCCATAAGCTAATAACAAAAGTAAAAAAGAAACAAATGTCGCCAAAACCCAAACCAAGCAAAAAACCTCCTTTGTAAGCCATTTTTTTGACTCCAAGGAAACAAAACTTGCAACTACAGATAAAATATCTAGAAAATAGCTATAATAAAAATATTACTTCAACATCTTTGCTATATAGTTAAAGTTGTACTCTCAGGATACTTTGTTAAAGAAAAAAGAAAAAATCTGTAACTCATGCATACAATTAAGGTACAATCCACAGATTTTAGAAAAGTAGAAGTGAAAAACAGAGATGGATAAAATTAGAAATTTGTAAATTACAAAGTAGTATAAGTAATAAATGAACCCAAGAGATAGTTCTTTGGGGGAAAAATAGATACAGCATACTAATCTATGAGGTATCTTAGCCAAAGAACTAAGAGAGAGCGCTCAAATATACAAAATAGAATTCACCCAGGGAAACTAAACCCAGATATTGATAAGATAATAGTTTGCTTAATTCTATGCTAATCAACTTGAATACAAGGATTAAATAAATGAGTTTCAAGGAAAATACGCAAGACCAAACCCAATTGAAGATGAACCAAAAGAAAATCTAAATAGGCTGACAGCCAAGGAAAAGGCTGAATATGTTGTTAAAGAAGTTGTCACCCCGCAAGATTCCAGACCCAGAGGGTTTCATGGGCACTTCTTGCAAACCTTCAAGGAACAGATCATTCTTATGCTTGTTAAGCTCTTTCAAGGCACAGAGAAATAAGGAAAGCCTGTAAAATATTGTTACTATGCCTGAACTTGTAAAAGGGAGCACAACAAACCAATTAGCCTAATGACAGCCAGGTAGCTGGCCAATCCCACTTGTAAAAATCTGAATCCTCTCATGAAATAGAAAGTCTATGGAATGGTAAGGGAATTATGATGAACAGGAGTTCTTAGTAGAAAAGTAAAGATGTTTAATATTTTAAAATCTATTAATATATCCCACCATATATTCTCAATAGATGCCAAAAATTCATTAAGTTTCGATGCAGCTTTGTATTTTTTTAGAAACCCATGGTAAACTAGAAATAATTGGTACTTCCTAGATCTGATTTTATGTGAGTGTGTATAGTGCATGTATATCTCACAAAACAATAGCCAGTATACTGCTTAATGATAAAACGCTAGAATTATTACCCTTTCAATTCAGTAAAAGACAAAGAGCACCATTTATCACTACTACTATTACAATTTGATACTTATCACCAAATTCCCATGGTGTTAGCAATTTGTACTCTTATCGACCTAATATGAAAGTCCCTGTGAGCCCACTGTTACCTACACTATGTATCATCACTGAAAATCTTTGCCAACTTGATATAGAAAAATGTTTGACGGCTTATTAATGATAATTTCTTTAACTGTTAGGGACTAAATTTTAATATGTTTGTAAGCCATTCGTACTTTTGTGAATAGCTTATTCAAGTCCTTTGTCCTTTTTGCTTTGTTTGATGTTCCTTATGATTTTATTTGTAAATTAACAATATTAAGCCTTTGTCATATATCTCAAAAATATTTTTCTCTGTTTATAGTTTTTTATCTTGTTTATGGTGCCTTTTGATATGCAGAAATGTAAATGTTTTAATGCAGTGATCACTTCAATCATATTTAAAAAATTTTATTTTGTATTATCAAACCAAACAAATTACAAACACGAACATTCTAAACATACAAACATTCCATGTGTGGTGTACAATGGCCTACAATATCATCACACAGTAATATTCAATCATATTTTTACAGTTATCTGTTTATATTCAGAAACGCTGTATTTCAAAATCATAAAAATGTTTCCCCACAGCTGTTTTCTGATAGTTTTAGAATTGTCATTATAATTTCACAGTGAACATTTTGATCTACCTGTTATTTATTTTGGTGTAAGGATGGAGATAGGGGTATGAATGAGGAACAAGTTTTCCCATCTCATCCATTTACTAGCTAATCCATCTTCACCCCCACTCCCCACTGATTTGAAGCATCATTCTAAAATAATTTCTTTTGTAAACACCTATCTGGTTCTGTACATTCTATTCTGTTTCACTTACCTGATTATTGATGTGCCAGTACCTACTATTTTAGAAATCAGTGTTGTAGGTTCAAATATTTAGAAGGGCAAATACTGTCATTTTCTGGTCATTTTTACATGTTTGTTCTTCCAGATAAACTGTAGAATTACTTTGTCAAGTTCCCAAACAAGGTCAGTTGTCATTTTGACTTAGTCCCCATTGAATTCTGGTTTGAGTTAGAAAGAAATACTGAGTATTCGTACTTAAGAATAAGATGTTTCTCTATTTTAAAAAATCATTTTTATGTCCCTTTGTTGAGTTTTATTATATTCATGTGCATCCTATGTATTCTTCATTAACTTTATGCCTAGGTGTGTCATAATTTTGGTACTATTGTGGATTTTCCATTATATCTCTTTGAATTACATTTTAAAACTGTTTTTTTTTACTGTATATGGAAAGTTATCCTTATATTAATTTTTAATTAGTAACCTTAGCAAACTGTATTATTCTGTTAGATTTTCAATTGATATGAGATTCACGATCATCTCCACAAATAATTACTTTTGCTTCCCCATATCCAGTATTTATACATTTATTTCTCACTCTTGTCTAATGGTAGTAACTTAAGATTCTAGAACAATGCTAAGCAATATTAGATCACATTTGCTGAAAACTCATCATGAGCCAGGTGCTGTACTAAACTCGTTACATGAATGAACTCACTTAATTCTCAGAATAACCTTGTGAAGCTAACATTATTCTCCCCGTTTCCTAGAACGAGGAAATTAAAGAGGTAAGGCAAAATACCCACATTTTCACAGCAAATAAACAGTAGAGCCAGCATTTGGACCCACAAAACTTCATCTGTTGAAGCGACTATGCTTTCAGACCCTTTTTTACTCCTAAGGTGTGGCCCTTCTGAGATGTCAATGAATAGTCCTGGGTGTTTACCAAAGCTCTCCAAAACTCACACTGGCACTCTCACTCTACATTTTGTCCCCACTGTGGTGAGCCCAAACTCTGCCCACCTCTTTCAGCCTGCCAGGTACTGTTTTCCTACCAGGGAAGCTCACCTGAGCCTATGGGGTTCAGGGATCAGCCTCAGGGGATTTTAGATGCAAATTTTGAAGTTTCCTTCTTTAGGGGTCTCTTGTTTTGAGGCTCTACCCTTTGATTATGACCCTGTCTGGTTGTCCCAAACTGTCCTCTTACTTCTCAGGCCAGTAAGACTGAACTTTATGCTTAATTCTAGGTAGACTGAGGAGAGCCCTCAGGGAAAAGCCCATAAATAAATGTGGAATCTGGTTTGGATTAATCTTCAGAGTCTTCAGTTTTAAAAACGGTTTTGTCCAGAGGTTATTATCATTTTATTTTCAGGGAGGGATAGTCTGATATGTCTTACCCCACCAATACAAGTGACTCCATCATTACCAGAAATAAAACCACCTCCCACCCCACTTGTGCACACAGCTCAGAGGTCACATTTTAGTATTTTACAAACTTTGATTTTCACCATAGAAATACTTTTTTAAACACATGCACACATCTGAAATGACCTATTACATGTTACTATAAACAACATAATGTATGAAAAATAACTATCTTCTAAAATATATATCTAATAGAATGGTATTGTTTTACATTTTGCAAATCTCTTTAATGTTTAACTTAAAGCAAGACAGCTTGATTCTCTTTTCTGCTTTTGTATTCAGGCTGTTGTAATATCACATGTCATGTGGCCTCTGGGAAACCCTACTATACACTCATAAAAGAATGACAGTGAAAACACCAAATATAATCTTCGTGTTACTGTAAAAATAGTTTAAATCTCATGGGATCTCTGAGAAAGTCTTGAGATTCCCTCAGGGGTTCCCAAAACATACTTTGAGAACTACCACTCAAAACCATTATTATTAATATTCACATAGGCTATAAAACATAACGAATGGTAAGCATGGTTAAAAAATAATTCTACTGTTTATTGAATGCCGACCTCAGGTTAGACCCTTTATTTAAATCTTCAGAACAATCCTTTATGATAGGCATTTTTTACACTCCCCCCCCGCCGCCACCACCATACGCACACTTTAGAGGTGGCATACAGGCACAGAGAGGCTCAATCACTTCCCAAGATCACACAGCTAGCAGACAATAGTATTAAACTTCAAACCCAAGTCTATCTAACTTCAAAGCTCAAACTCTTTCCATTATCCCTGTCTCCCAAGATATTTCCCTCATTAAGCATATTATGTGAAGGTGAATTATATGGTAGCAATTTCTTTGATCTCCTCACTGAATGTCCTGTTTAAATTCCACATGTTATTAAGAGTCTTTGTGTGGCCAGGATCTAAAGTGACCTAAGCCCTTCCCCAGCCACTAGCTATGCAGGATGACTGAAGCTGGTCCATGTGATTTGCTGCCATTAATTCTGACAAATGGCTCCGAACATGCTTTTAGCAATTTGCATCACACATTTTGGCATAAGGATGATTATTCTGTAATAAATGAAAGGATTACATCCTCTCATGACGAATAGGCAGCCATGGTAGATCAATTCTTTAAAAAGACTTTCTCTTTATTACTGTCAAGGGGTTAGATCTAGGATAGTGTAGCAAGCAGATAATAAAGGTGAAATACAGGATACTTTGCAGATAACTGCTATCCACTTTCTTTTTTCTGACAGTTACGGAGGAAAAGGAAAACCACAGATGTCTGATAAGACCCAGAAACATCCTTTCACTATGCATCTTAAGAGATAGGAACAAGTGAGAGTAAAGTAGAAAGAGACGTAGGAAAAAAAAATTCAGAGAATAGAGAAAGAACTGGCCACTCCTCTGTTATATAGGTGATTTCTGAGGACTGCACATCTGTGGGCAATATTCGAGATTTACTTCTTCTCTCTGGGGCTTCCTTGCTGGGCTAAAGCTGATGTGTGGAGCTATGTATAGCTTCTGCGAAAGGATCCCTTGGCAAATTAAATTCCATGGTTTGGTCTTCATTCATAATGCATACTTTATACATCTCTGCAAATAACCAGTGGAATTTAAACTCGAAGTGACAAAATAGTCCTGGTTGCGAATCTAAACACAAGGGGCACATTTCACTATTCTGAAGTCATCCCCGACCGCCTCCTCTTTAATGTTAGCCTGACCCTTTCCTATTGAAGTGGTTCTTTTTCGCTTTTAGGATCGCCAACAGTGAAGACTAAAACAAAGATGCTACAGGACAAGCTTTCAAAATCAGTCTGTAGGCTGGTATCATCCATCTGAAAGCAGAAAGAGAATCACCCTAAAAATTTAAAGCAGAAAGACAAAGGGGAAGCCAGATGACTTCTTGTTCCCTCCCCACACCAGCCTAGCCTCACAACACAGTAAGAATCTTTTATGAATAATCCCACGTTATTTAGACACAACCTCAACTCTTCACCACTCTCACCAACACAGAAGTGGGTCCTGATAAAAATATCGAGGATGGGTTCGAGCTGCTCTGTCAGTTGGAGACCTAGGACTTATCTACATTCACTTCAAGTTTGGGTAAAAATTTGTAAATGGTTGGGGTATGGTTTGAAAGAAAGAGAACAGAAGCTATAGATGACAAAGTTCATGAAACAAGGCACAGGAAAATAAATATATAAAATGTAAATGTACAAGTGTAAATGGAGAGAAAAAGGAAACGATTATCCATAATCTCACCATCCTTATACTACCATTTGTGGCATTTTGACGTTTTCCCCTTCTGTTTTCATTTGTCCTATGTGTATATGCATATGGGCACACATATACACTCTCTTTGTAAAACATGGTCAAATTCATATTATAATTGGCATGTTGTTTGGTAAAATTTAACATTGTAACATAAGCATTCACAAAATTCCTTTATAATCTTAATAATCCATTTAACAGTTGTACCATCAATGATTATTTCCTTATACATGCAGGCAGTGTTTACTGTGTATGCTGTATGGCAGGAGTCACATTTCATTCTTTTTCCATGTTCATGTGAGTATCCCCTTATTGCAGCATCATTTGCTAAATTTTTGTTTATTTGTTTTTTCATTTGTTTGTTTGCTTGTTTGTTTGGGAAGTGCATGGGCTGGGAATCGAACTGGGTCTTCGCGTGGTAAGCAACAGTTCTACCACGGACCTACCCTCACAGGCCCTCCTGCCTTCTTTTTTAACCTTTTACGCCCCCCATCCCCATTATCCACCGCGTGGCCCAGGTAACATTCTGAAGTGTTTAATGTATTTGTTTGAGTTTATATGTGTTCTTGCAAAACGTGTGCTGTTGTTTTCTGTGCATGAATTTTTATTATACATAAATGGTATTCGGTTATATATCTCATTCTGCTTCTTACTTTCTTCACCGGGCATGAAAAATGAGATCCATCCACACTGCTAATGGTGTAGCTACGCCCTTCCTTCTAATAGCAGTAAACATCCCATAGGATACAGCATCGTAGCCACGCAAACCATCCACTTGCCCAGTGCTGGGAACCCAGAACTGCCTCCAATCCTTCCCCCCGCCCACACACTCCACCCCCACAAATCAACCTGTCCTTGGATGCCTCTTTTTGGAACATAGATGTATCCTTTTTGGATCTGTTTGGAAATTTCTTTGGGATGTATATCGAAGATGAGATTGCTGGATCGTAAGGTAAGTGTATACTTATCTGACTAAGGGCCTCCAGGTTGCTCTCTGGAGTGGCTGTGACGTTTTACACTCTTTCCAGGAAGCCCTTGAAGATTTCACGCCTCCACCTCCCTTTAGCACTTGGAGTCAATCTACTCTGTCACCACTGCTTGTCTCGTGGATATCAAGCAATGTCCCATTGCTGGCTAATTTTCATTTTCTGATTACTGGTGACCTTGGGATTCCTCTTCTGTAAAATTGCCTGTTCATATCTTTCCCCCATTTTTCTACTGGGACTGTCTTTTCTTTTGGTTTGCAGAGCTTCCCTGACTATTCCAGGTATTTCTTGTTGGCTTGAAACACCACAAATAACTTCTCCTACCATCTTTCTTTAATCTCTGCCTGTAATGTTCTCACATTTGATGTGATTAAATTCATCCATTTTATGCTGTATGATTTATGCTATGAAGTTTTGCTCACAAAGTTGTTCCCTGATCCAGGTACAGCTGCCTTTGTTTTATTCTGTTGACTTCATAATTTCACACTTCATAATGGGGCTTTAATCCATCTGGAGTTCACTTTTGAACATGGTGATAGCAAGGGATCTAATTTTAATTTTCTCCACATGGTAAGTTTTCCCAACCCCATCCATAAATCAATATGAACTGTCCATATTGATTTGTGATGCCTCCTTTGTCATATATTAGGTTTCCATTTATACATGGATGTCTCCATTCCATTAGTCTCTATCTGTTCTTTTTTTTTTTTTTAACATGGGCGGGCACCAGGAATCGAACCCGGGTCCTTGGGCATGGCAGGCAAGCATTCTTGCCTGTTGAGCCACCGTGGCCCGCCCTCTATCTGTTCTTATACACACTTTGCTATTATTATTATTTTGTTTCTCTGGCTTTCTAACAAATATTGACTCTTCTATTTTAAATTTAATTTATTCTTCCATTTAAACATCAGAGTAATTTTACTGGGTTCCTAAAAAAAAAAAATAATTCCAGAAGAACTTGGATCGGAACTGCTCTGAACTTATACAATAATTTGGGGATAGTGGATATGTTTATAGTATTAAATAAGCCTATTCAAGGGCATGGAAAGTCACTCCATTTACACAAATTATGAATTTAGTACTTTACTGGAGCTTTCTTGTTTATTCTTGATTAAATGAATTCCTAGATATATTATGATGTTTTTCTATTGCAAATAGCATCTTATTTTTTTAAAGTATATTTCTAATTGGTTACTACTGGTGTCCCATTTAACCGAGCAACCTGGCTGACCTTTTTTATTTTTTATTAATTCTTTTGTTCATTCTTTATTTTTTATTTCATCAAAGTTTTGAAATTTAGTTGTATATGGTTGTTCATAATTCTCTTTTATTACATTTTAAAATGTCTGTTGGTCAATAATAATTTGTCTTTTTTATTTGAAATTTTGCTTTTTTTCATAAGTAGATGATTATAACATCTGCAAATTATGGCAAGGCTATTACTTCCCTTCCAATCTTTGTGGCTCTAGTACCATGTTAAGCAGCACTCATGAGAGTGGACATTAATAGTCTTGTCCTTGATTTTACAGGAAATGATTCTAAAGTTTCTTCATTAAGTGTGTTTTAACATAACCTCTACTAAATTAAGGAAGTACTTTCTGTTCCTATCTTGTGAACTATTATTTTTAAAACCATGAATAGGCATTGTTTTGATCGCAGAAATGTTAGTTCATTGATTTTTCACCTTTAATGTGTGAATGGGATGAATTACACTGACATGTAGTCTGAAGACAAACCATCCTTGCAGGCCTGGTGTAAACCCAGCTTTATCACAGATGTGTTTGTTAGCTTTGGTTAGATAATACTGTATTTGTCCATCTATGTTCATAAAAGTGTTCTTTTCTGGTGTTTTTCTTATCTGATTAGGAATCAAGAATATTGTAGCTTCAGAAAATAATCTACAGGCTTTTCTGACTTCTGGAACAATTTGTGTAAGGCAGGAATGAATTACTCTTTGAAAGATTGGTACAAGTCACTTGTAAAATCACCTGGGGCAATTTGGGGGGAAAGGTAAGGCCTTTGAAAACCTTTTCAAATTTACTTAACATTTATTTCACTAAAGTTAAAAATGTAGTTGTATACAGTTGTTCATAATTATTTTTTATTACACGTAAACATTTTCATAGTCTCAGTAGTAATTCTGTCCTTTACATTTGGTGTTTCTCATATTATTTCACTTCTTTTTCTCTCCTGATTAATATTGCCAAAGGCCTGTCAAGCTTATTAATCTTTTTTTTCTTATTAATCTTTTGAAGGAAGAAATTTTATGTTTTTTCCCTTAATCTTTTCTACTTTTAAATTTTTGCTATTATGTTAAATTATGCTGTTTTATTTATTTATTATTCCTTACCTTCTTGTTTGGGGTTGCTCATTTTCCAATTTCTTGCCTTAGCTTCATTTCTAACCTGTTCTATCTTGAAATTTTATTTTAAATTGAGGTATAATACATACAGTGAAATGAATGATCTTCAGTGTACAGTTTGATGAGTGTTGACAATTACATGCTTCCAGTAACCCAAATCCAATTGAGATGCAGAGTATCTTCACGACTCCAGAAGTTTCCTCTTGTCTCTTTCCACTCCTTCTTTACCAGGCCCCCTGAAGACAATTATGATTCCCATCACCACATATTAGTCTAGCCTGGTCTTCAACATCACATAAATGGAGTTACACAGTATGTCTGGCTTCATCTGCTCATTTATTCATTTATAACATGGACCGGCTGTTTGTCCTCTTTTATTTCTAAACAGGATTCCATTGTATAACTAAACCATGCTTTTGTTTATTCATTCACCCACTGAAGGACATGTAGGCTTTCTATTTTCAGATCATTATGAATGAAACTTCCAAGAACAATTTTGCACAAGTCCTTTTGTAGACATATGTTTTTGTTTCTCTTGGGTAAATCTCTAGGAGTGAAATTGCTGAGTCACAGGGCAGATGTATGGTATGTTTAATTTATAAGAAACTACAAAAGTGTTTTCCAAAGTACGTACACAATTTCACACTCCTACTACCAGTGTAGGAGAGTTAGAGTTTCTGTACATCCTTGCCAACATTCACTGTTGTCAGTTTTTTCAATTTTAGCCAAGCTAGTGGGTGTGAAGTAGTTTCTCATTGTCATTTTAATTCACATTTTCTTTCTGACTAATAATGTCAAGCACCTTTTTATGTACTTATTAATCATTCATGTATCTTTTTTTATGCATCTGTTTATGTCTTTGATCCATTTTTAATTGGGTTGATTATCTTTTTTTATTATTGAACTGTAGGCATTATTTATACATTCTGGATTCAAGTATTTTGTTATATATATGTATTAAGATTATTTTCTCCTGGTCTGTGACTTGCCTTTTTTTTTTTCTTAACTTGATGGTGTCTTTTGATGAGCAGAAGTTTCAAATTTTGATGAAATGCAATTCATTGAATCTTTTCTTTCCCACTTAATGCATTTTGGGTCCCAGATAAAAACTATTTGAGAAGATGCTCTTCTATATTTTCTTAAAATTAGTTTTTATGTATGATGAGCAGTAAGGGTTAGGCTACTTTTCTTTTTTTCCTAGCCATAGTTTCCCAGCAACCTTGTTGAAAAGACTTTCCTTTTCCCATTCAATTGCTTTGGTGGCTTATCAAAGCTCAGTTAACGCTGAACATGTTCTCCATTGATTGCCCGTTCACATCCTAAAACCACACTGATTTGATTATTGTAACTTTATAATAAGTTACGAATAAGGTCATATATGTCTTCATTCTTGTTTTGGCTATTCTAGATTCTCTACATTCCCATATAAAGTTTAACATTATCTTGACAATTCACACAGACACACACACATATGCACAAACATATCTGTGCTAGGGGTTTGATTGCAAATGAATCAAATCTAAATCAACTTATAGAGAATTGAAATATTAACAATATGGAGTTCCCCAATCCATGCACATTTCATATTTGTCCATGTATTTCTGTCTTATTAAATTTATCTCAGCAATGTTTTACCATTTTTAGCATACAGGTCTTGTTCATTTTTGTTACAATTGTTATGGAATATATCATGTTTTTTTAAATGTTACTGTAAATGGATTTAAAATTTTTTTACATTACAATTGTTCTTTGCTAGTATAGAGAAATAAACCGATTTTTAAAATCTCAACTGGGTATTTTGCAACTTTGCTATATTTATGTATAACTCTAGTAGCTTTTTAGATAGTTTCCTATATATAGTGTTTGTGCATAAGGATAGCTTTTCTTCCTTTTTGATCTGTTGCCTTTTATTATTATTATTATTGTTACTGTTCCTTTATGGCACTGGCTGAGGCATCCAGTAAGATGATGCTTGGAAGTGGTGATGCTTGGAAGTGGTAAGAGCTGACAGGGTTTAATATTTCATCATGACTATGACGTTCACTATAGATTTTGTTGTGATGTCCTTCATCAGGTTGAGAAAGTTTCCTTTAATTCATTGTTTGATAAAAGTTTTACTCATAAATGAATGTTTGATTTCCTTAGATGCTTTTTCTAAATTTGTTGACTTGATATAGCGAGCACACTGATTGACTTTTTTAAAAGATATTTTTATTGATAAAACAACATACAAACATAAACATTCTTAACACGTGAGCATTCCACACATGGTGTACAATCAGTGGCTCACAATATCATCACATAGCTGTGTATTCATCACCATGGTAATTTTTTAGAACATTTACATCAGTCCAGAACAAGAAGTAAAAAGAAAAAAGAAAATACTCATACATACCATAACCCTTACCCCTCCCTTTCATTGACGACTAGTATTTCCATCTACCCAATATGTTTTAACCTTTGTTCCCCCTATTATTTGTTTATTTTTATCCATGTTTTATTCATCTCTCCAAACCCTAGATAAAAGGAGCATCAGACACAAGGTTTTCACACTCGCACAGTCACATTGTAAAATTTATATCATTATACAGTCATCTTCAATAATCAAGGCTACTGGAACACAGCTCAACAGTTTCAGGTACTTCCCTTTAACCACTCGAATACACCGTGGATTAAAATGGGATATCTCTATAATGCATAAGAATAACCTACAGGATATCCTCTCAACTCTATTTGAGATCTCTCAACCACTGACACTTTATTTTTTCTCATTTTTCTCTTCCCTTTTTTGTTTAAGAAGATTTTCTCAATCCCTTGATGCCGGGACCCAGCTCATCCCAGAATTTTTGTCCCACATTGCCAGCAAGACTTATACCCATGGGATCATGTTCCACATAGAGTGGGGGGACAACAGCGGGTTCACTTGTCATGTCGGCTTAGAGAGGACACATCTGAACAACAAAAGAGTTTCTCTGGAGGTAACTCTTAGGCCTAATTTTATGTAGGCTTAGTCTATTTTTTGCAGGAATGAGTTTCATAGGGGCAAACCCCAACATTGGGGCAAAAAGATTGTATCATTATTCTTTTTCTATATACTTTCCTCTAAACAGTCCTTTTGTTATAACGCAAAAAGTTTGATATGTTGCATTTGCATTTTCATTCAGTTTGAAATGTTTGCTCATTTCTCTCATGGTTGCTTCTTTGATCCATGGATTATTGTTTAATTTCAAAATACTGAGTGTTTTTAAGATATTATTTTAATTGATTTCTAATGTAATTCTCTTGTGGTCAGAGAACATAACATGTACAATTTGAAATTTAGTGAGACTTGGTTGGTGAATGTCCCATATCCACTTATAGAGACTGTATTTTGCAGTTGTTGGGATGAGGTTTGTTAAAAACTTCATTAATTTACATTTGTAGATAGGACTGTTCTGTATTCATCTGATTTTTTTTTCCTATTGATCTCTTAGGTACTGAGAGTAGGCTGTAAAAATCATTCATTATCCGTGTGGTTTTTTTTCTACTTCTTTCTTACTTTGTTTTTAAGGAGCTTTTTTGTGCTGTTTTGGAGTACAAAAATGTTGAAGATTATGTTTTCTTAATGAATTGACACTTTTATCATTAAAAATCTCCTTTATCTCTTATAATACTCTTTAATACTAAAGATATTAGAATTAATATTCTAATTATTAGAATTAGGATAATTCTAATATTATTCTAGTTATATTAGATATAATTAATCTGATATAAACAATCAGATATTAATAGAGCCACACTAATTTTCTTATAATTTATGATTGTTTATGGTATATCTTTTCCTGTCCTTTTGCTTTAACCTACCAATGCCTTTATAGCCTTATTCTTGAATTGAAACTTTGGTAAAGAGCAGGTAGTTGAATCTTGCTAAATTTTTTAATGCAGTATAACCAGGACACGAGGGGTCAACTTAGAATGGGCAATGCACTGCCCCAAGATGGAGCCAGGAAATTGGGAAGAGGTCAGGAATTGTTTTAGCAACCAAAAAGATATTTGGCTAATTTAAAAGGAAGAACATTTTACATACAGTCAGCCCTCTAGTATTATGATTACTTGATAATCCTAAACTAAGAATACATTAGAGACACACATTGAGGGGGTAGTCACTTAATTTCAAACTTTCGGGTGGGTGGCAGGGGGTGGCAACAAGCAAAAAAATCAAATCAGAAATTTTTGATTGTTCCTCTTTAAAACTCTGCCTGTTCCTGAATGAGCTCACTGGATAATTAAGTGCTCTAGTGATAATCGGAGGCGTTGAAATGCTGGAAAATAGAGACAAGATTTCATTGTTTCCCAATAGGCTGTAGTCTTTAGGCTGTGGTGCTCCTAAGATCAATATTTTTATCTCTGAGAAGGTGGTGTACTTCATTTTGTCACCCATCTAGCATTTCCAAGGCGACCGCTGTTTCATACAAATAGAGTCAGTCCAAGTACTCTGTAATTATAATGAATTCTTCTCCGAGAGGCACAAAGTACTCAAAAAATTGCCAACTCCTCTTTTAACCAGCTTGATTTACAGCAGTTTTAATGAAATTTTTTTAAGAAAAAAAAAATCACCCTGACAACAAACAGTTGTGTTTATCATCTGTGCTGTAAAAAGTAAAAATCTGTTGGCTCTCCAGGTAATCAGTTTCCACAAATTACTAATAAGATGCCAGGCTCCAGCAGCTCAACAGTTGTGAGAAAGCTGTAATTTGCATTAAAAATAATCAGTCGCCTCATAATACTAACTGCTAACTTTTATGCAAGGGATATGGTTTGTTAAATGTACGATGTGTGCTAATCTATAAGGCACCTAATGTTACAATTAAGGGTTTATCAAAGAAGAATTCCAATACATCAAAAATTTTCATTTAACCTCAGTATTTAGTGCCTACACTCTCAACTCAGTGTGGAAATAATGGTTTTAAAATTCATAATTGTAACATGATGTTTTGAAGGTGATTGCTAAATGATTAGAAGAACCCTAATTTTGAATCCAGGCTTCAAGAAACTATTAGATCATAAACTGAAGTGCTGTCTCCAGGGCTCTCCCTGGATTGTATTAAAGTTTACTAAGTGAAATAGGTTCTCTGCCATATTGTATTTGAAATCTAAAGGAGGAATATTTTGTTGTTGTTTTCTAGCTATATATTTAAATGTCTTTGACTTTTATTCACCCTGCTCTCTGAGTGTGAACAACGAAGAGGCTGTATTAAGGTGACACTTGCTCAACCATGGCGGAGGGCCCTCATGGCAGCTGAAAATCCAGGTCGTGAATCCTGATGGAGAGAGACGTCATGCTATAAATATGTCAGCTGTCCTGAAGCCAAGAGATGTATCATTTGGCCTCACTTGTCAGATGCAAAGGGGCAAAGCAAGTTTCTGGGGGCTCTGGGGCTCCCAACAGTAGTCCCATTCCTGAAAGAAGTGTCACATCACGCTGACCCAAGGAATGCTTAATTCCTGGTTATGATGGCAAAGGACATTGTCCATTATGCTGTGCTGGAAAGACAGAGAAGCATTATTTAAACTGCAAAAAGGGAAAATCCAAGCAATCAATACCATCTACAACCCTAGTCTCTCTGATGGGCTAGGCCAAGAACTGCAGATAGAAGATTGATTCAGGTTTGTTTTTAGTTTATTTCTTTATTTCTACTGTGTCAAATCTCACATTTTGCTATTAGGTATGAATGCAGACCAGAAGATAGAGCTGAAGATTTGGGCTTAGAATAAATTTCTCCTTTAGTCTTACATAATGCCTGCCTTCCAAACATTTAAGCACTTTGAGATTAAATGTGCAGCTTACATTTTTAAGTCTCACCTTCTATGAAAGTGGTTATGCATAATTTGAAGCAACTACAATTTATGGTTCTTTGACAAACCAGGAAAAATCAAATTATTCATAAAATCAAATTTAACGGGGTTATCAATGAGTTCTAGAAGACTAACTGACAGGTAAAAATGCTACTTGTCAACAATTTAGATAATGCGACCTTAAGTTCCCTTATATCCTCTTCACTTCCCGTAATCGAACCTGTCTTCTAAGCTCTAAGATAGAAAGCCCCTGAGAATATACAGTGCTTGTAATTTAGTTATATTTGGGGAAATGATACTCTTTGCCACCACTTGCATTTGTGAATGTGTTGGGGAATGTTTATTGGGGTGGGGGATCTTCTAGGAAATAAAATTGCAGAGGAAAAAAAAAACAAGCTACAAAAAAGAAGAGTCAACAATTTTGAAGAGAGGTTGTATCTATTTTGCTTTCCCTTAATAAATGTTGATGACAACAGTTGCGATTTAGACAAATTTTCAACAGCTATCTTTTCGTCTGTTAATTACATGGAGTCTTTACATTTTAGAGCAGGAAGGAGTCACTGAAGTTGTTTAGGTCAGTATTTCCCGAGAGGCAAGAACTATTTGTCACTGACAAGTAGTTCTCCAGAATCCTCTTGAACCTTCAGTATGACCATGGCTTCTTTCCCTCTTGAACCTGCCTGAACAACTATTAGCAATTTAAACAGTCTTCATTTTGAGCTGGCACCCCCTCTCTGAACATCCTTCCTGAAATCCGGCCACATCCTCTCTAAGGAAAAGTGCAGCTGTTCACGGGATGGCTGGTCAACCTTGGTAGAAGACAAACGAGCCCCTTCAGGACTCCCCCTCCCCTGGCTAAACATCTATTTCACACTGTTTTCCTTAAAAAGCACTGGAAAGTGAGTAAAGATGTTGCTCAATCTTGACTGGGTCATTGTTCACTTAGGAAATCCGATGCAAGCTAGGAGCCCCCTCCCTGAAGAATCTGTACATGCACACACACCTTAAAAGTGGACAGTGGTCTCGGGGTGGAGGACACAGGTTAAGAACTCCTTCCCCGACCCCCGGGGTCTCATGGAGACATTTATGTCATCGTAGAAATAGTCCAGAAGCCACTGACCAGCACTGGGCATGTGAGTCCAGGAAGGGAAGATGGGTTGAAAGTCCGCTGAATGCAGAAAGTAATGGAGACATTTGGTTTTGTTTCTTTCCAATCAAGTAACTGATTCCAGGCTGTTTTGTCTGATATGCACTTTTCCATAGAAAAATCAAATTGAAGAAAAATTCAGCTTAACCACAAGTGTGGATATGCTGAGGATTTTTTAGTGAAGTCATGTGCTTCTATCCCATTTTCCTGGAGAGTTCAGGCACTGCCAGTGTCACCCATGAACTTGGCTTGAAGTCAAGTGACTGGTAGCTCTCTCTCTCTTCCTTTCACACCCTGAGCTGGGACTCATCATCGTTTTCCTTGTAAGAGCTATCAATCTTTTTTCAAAGTGGCATTTTATAATTGATGATTGGCTGTAATGCCACTGGAGCCTCACAATAACCCACGTGGTAGCAATTTTATTTTCCTTTTACAGATGAAGGTACCAAGGCATGGAGAAGCTGAATGACTTGCCCAGTGTCCCAGGCTGGGTGCATCCAGGACTCAACTGGTCAGACTTCCTAGCCAGTCTCTCCCAGCAACCACATCCTGCCTCTACTTCATGCCTGCAGAGCTGATTCCCACTGACTCACCCAGGGAGCTTGAGTGACAATCTCACTAAAACAGAAGGAGAAATGTTGGGATTCCTGGCCTTTCCATACCTCACCTGTCTAAAGCTGTAAACTCTGCACACCTGGTTCCAGGTTTGAAGTTCCAGGATCAAATCCTTTACTGATGGTCTCACAGGGCCCAGGGGTGATGAGAGCGGAGGAGCAGCCTTCGCCACTAGAAGTGACCCACTAAAGGAGGGCATCCTGTCACCTAGAGGCAAGGGGTCTGTTTTATTCCAGCTTTGGAGAGAACATGTCGCTGTCCTGAAATTTTGTTCAGAGTTCAGAATGGGAACTCCTGCTTTGGGATGGAAGCTTCCGACTGAACCCTTAGACTGGGGGCCTGGAACATCTAACAGAAAACAGATTTCTTACAAAACTACAACTTGCTGCTGACCCTACCCAGGAACTGTGAAGATGCCAGCCAGCTCCGCGGAGAAGAAACCACAACCAAAGAGCATTCGTCTGGCAACCAGCTATGTGTAGCTAATCTCTGCTTTTGGGTTTCCAATGCCAGTGGCTGTTCCACTGAGGCAATGCCTGCTCCATATTTATGCTCTTCACTTTCCTTTCTGACCTTGAAAACGCATGGTCACCACCCGTGGCTGCAGCCCTGCAGCTCATCCCGTAGTGAGGAGGGAGAGCAGCTAATGCCTAGAGGCCTGCTGCTGAGTCCCCTCTCCTCCCTCTGAGGCCCCTTGGGCCCAGTGAAATGCCCGGGAGACTCCTTCCAGGGTCTCCAAACAGTCCAGGGCCACACCTCCTGGGCCACCACACCGTCAAACAAGGCACGAGGCACGAAACAAGTGGGCATGTTGGGGGGCTCGGGAGGACCCTGCGTTTGGTCCTTGACAGGCTCCCCATCCTCATCCCACCCACTCGGGACACACGTGGGGGTGAAGATTGTCAGCTGTCCACTGCACACCACTGCTGCTGGGGGCTGCAACCTGTTATGCTTCCTCTGTCCTCACAACCTACTGACAGGGCATCTCATGCTCCTCTTACAGACGCACAGCTGAGGTTTGGAAGGTGGACATCCCTCCAGGGCTCAGACTGAGGTCTCGGCCACTGCAAAGGCAGAGCTTTTCTAGTGGGCCACGCTGCCGCCTCCCTTGCTGAGTCTGCAGGTGGGGATGTCAGCAATCGGCAGGTCTTCTCACCTGCACGCAGGGCTGTGAGCAGCTGAAGGAGAGGCAGCCAAGCAAACCACTGAGAAGGTTTGTGGTGGCAGAGAGACGGGTGATGGCTACTGATGGACCACACACGCAAAGGGATTCCCTTTCCAGTGACCCTCAGATCCTTCCAATGCCAACCAGGAGTAGAGACGCAGGTGTGTCTGTTTCCACCCCTTTCTCTCCGGGCCGCACGCACTTCCTCAGTTGACAGTGTCAAGCTAGCTGGGGATGACATTGTTTTGTTTTTACTACATTTACTTTTATAGTTACTTTTTCTATTGGTGACAAGTGATACTTATTTTCCACTTACAGAAGAGTCATGAAATTTTAAAATCTGCCATGTTATTTTAAAAAGGTGATCAATTGAAAGAAAAAATATTAAGTAATAAGAGGATGGGTGGTACACAAAACTCAGGAAGGGTTGGAAAACACAGGTAAAAGCCCAAAGGTGAAGACTGGACCTTGCCCCTATGGATGGACAAAGGGTGTGCAGAAAGCAGCCCGCACCCAGCCACTGTTGGATCACACCTGGGCGAGATGGATTTGTAGGTGGCTTGAGGGCTAAGATCAGTTCTGTCCAGGGGCAGGAATTGCAAAACTAGTCATTAGATTAATGCCTTTCTGATGGTGTCTCAAAGACAACATAGTATTTGCCTAGCTGGACCAGGGACAAAAGCTCCTGTTCTCCCACCTGCCTCAGTAGGTAAGGCCAAAAGGATACCTGAAAAGGGAAACCAGAATTAGCAGCTACTGACTCCCCAGGATTCACAGGGATGGGAGGGACTCACTCACAGGGAAGGGAAGGGCTCCTGCCAGCAGGGGATCCAGAGAGGGGCCACCAGACCCTGGAGCTGGAAGCCCATCCCTTCTTTCACAGATAGGAGCCTGGGTCTGGAAAGCGTGGAAGGTGCCTGGTGCATGCTTACATCCACTCCCCAGCTGCAAGGAGTGTTGGCTGCTACAGGGCTTGCCCTCAGAGGAGGGGCTACCCCTCCCTATGTCACCCTTCCCAGGGGCAGGCCACATCCAGGGACTTGTCCAAGTGGGGACAAGGGCCCAGCACTCTCAGGGCTGCCCTGGCTCCACAGTTTCCCAGGGCAGCAGCTGAGACCTCCATTGAGACTGTGCCAATGTTCAGTCTCTTCCCCAGTCCATCCTGCTTCCTTCACTCTCTGGAAGGGCTTGTTGCTGAGTGCACTCCCCATTAACTACATTCAAATCTGCCTTCTGGATCTGTTTCCATGGAACATGGCCTGAGACAAGGAGGATGAGACCTGCTTGAGGTCACCCATGAACTGGGTGCTGAGCCGGGGCTCCCAGCTGGGCCCTTGGGATAGTACCGTGTTGCCCTTTAAGGCATCTTATGCTGAAAGCAGTGCCTTTTCCACATCACCACTGTCAGCTCTGTGTGTGCTCAAATTCCACCTGAATACGCAGCATTTCTAGCTTACAGCAAAGAAGGTAGGAATAACCCCAAATAATAATACAAAAGCCTCAAAAAACGATAGTTCCAAAGTTCAGTCATGTGATTTATTTATTTTAGCATTTACTGTGTGCCAAGTGCTGATCTGGGTGTGAAGGATACAGCAGTGAACAAGATAGACAAAAACCCTGCACATATGTGGCTCATATTCTAATGGGGCACACAAGTAACAAACCAGGTAATGAAGTAAAACATCTAGAAAGATAGTGATGTGTGCTGGTGTGGGAAGCAGGCTGTGTAGTTTTAGGTAGGGGTGCCCGGAGTCTAGAGGGGACACTCTACTCCACAAGACTTCCCTCCCC
The DNA here is from genome assembly GCA_004026745.1 of Myrmecophaga tridactyla. Classification (NCBI taxonomy): domain Eukaryota; kingdom Metazoa; phylum Chordata; class Mammalia; order Pilosa; family Myrmecophagidae; genus Myrmecophaga; species Myrmecophaga tridactyla. The sequence continues at coordinate 70,605 of PVIY010003610.1, forward strand.
GCAAACCCTTCAGGTGTGATAATTCACAAGAAAGACTCCGAGAACTCACTGAAAACTGTTACACTCATGGTTACAGTTTATTCCAAGCAAGTTTAAAATCGGCCAAGAGGAGAGATGCATCAGGCAGTGTCCAGGATGGGTGAACACGGAACTTCTGGTCATTCTTTCCCCATGGAGTCATAGATAGCATCACCTTCTCCCAGCCAGATGTGTGACAACCAGGGAAGCACACCTGAGCCTTTGAAGTCCAGGGTTTTTACTGGAACTCAAACACATACTGCCCATATGGCTGACCTTTACTCCTGAAGGTCAGAACTGATACTGCATAACCCAAAGTCCCCATGAGGTTAATTCTTCACAGAGGGTTGGGAAATGCTTACCAAGGAGATGACATTTGAATTAAGAGTTGAAGGAGGAATTTGGGGAAGAACATTTAGGTAGAGAGAAGAGCAAGTCCTCTGCCACCCTTCACTCTGGAGTGAATTTGCAGGCCAGCTTTCCCCATCCAGCTCTCTGCAGCCTCAGTAGGTGTTTTAGTTTGCTAAAGCTGCCAGAATGCAATATACCAGGAATGGATTGGCTTTTACAAAAGGGATTTATTAAGTCACAAGTTACAATTCTAAGGCCGTGAAAATGACCAAATTAAGGCACCAACAAGAGGATGCCTTCTCAGAGGAAAGGCAGCTGGCGTCCAGGCTCCCCTGTCATAGGGGAAAGCACATGGCTGTGCCTGCTATCCTTCTCTCCCAGCTTCTGATTCCCATGGCTTTCTCTCCGGGTCTGGCTCGTTCAGTTACTGAGGGTCCTTGCTTAGCATCTCCGGGATGTTTCTGTCTGCATTTTCCAAGCATCTTTATCTTCTCCAAAATATCTCTCCCTTAAAGGACTTCCATAGGCAGACTAAGACCCACCTTGAATGGTGGGGTATATCTCCATGGAAGCAAGCTAATCAAAAGGTCCTACCCAATAACAGAGCTGCACCTACAAGATTGGATTAGAAGAAGAGACTTTTTCTGGAGAACATAACAATTTCAAACCAGCACAGTGGTTATCTAATTATTTCCTGTCAATGGGATTCATTGATCTTTAACTCAAAAATCATACTAGATACCATGACAGTCACCAGAGCTAAACCAGTGATAAGGACCTAAATAATGAAATACCACTGAAGTTCCAGGAAGGAAATATGCAGGAGGTTATAAGGGAGCATAGCAGCAAAATGGGAACTTCTGAAAGAACAGTCGGGGAAGGCCCTTCTGAAGGTGGAACATTTAAACTTAGACCTGAAGGAACAGTAGCCAATACCATGTATGTATCAGGGCATAGGAGGATGAGAAGCCAAAGAGGAGAAAGCATTACAGGCAGAGGAAACAGCAGGTGCAAAGGCCCTGGGACTAGAAGGAGGTCCATGGAATCGAAAATAGAAGGCCTTGTTGTGGCATCTGTTGTGGGTTGAGGAACACAGCTCTGAGACCAAGACAAAGATCACCCAAAGTCCCTGCCTCCCAGCTCTGAGAAATACACTTGACTCCCTGAACTGAAGGTACTGGCTCAACAGATGACTTGACACTCTCCAGCTTGGAGAAGAGGTCTTCCTACTGTTGCAGATTGGTTCTCCAGGAAGCAGACATCAAGATGAGGTTTAGTGTGCAGAAGTACTCTTGGGATCCATAGCTGAGAAAGAGGGTAAAGAAAGCAGAATTGGGCAGAGGGAGTTGTTGAGCTGCGCAAGAGTTCAGTAGCTTTGAGCAACCCCTCAGGATCAGTCCAGGGCTAAATGTTCCTTCAGAGTTATCAATTTAACCAGGTCTTCCTATTCCCAGATTAATCAGTCATTGGATTGGGGCCATGTAAGGAAGGCATTTGCCTTTGGGCAAGGAGCCTCCCTACAGCTGTGGTGGTCTTTGAAGGGACTGACAAGTGAGGGTTGTCTGCCAGCAGCCCTTCAGGCAGCAGAGGAAATAAGGCCTTCAGTGAAGAGGGATCTGAGAGGCATACTCCAGTGTCTGTCTTATTCCACCCTCTAGGATGCCCACATCCACTCTTTCCACACCCCTGGAAGGGGCTCCTGCAGGATTCCTGGCCCTGGGCAGAATCTAGGAAAGGAAGGCTAGTGGGATGTTCTTTAGCCTCTACACCTTCAACTCATCTGAGGACCACAACTGAAAAACTTGTCTTCTCTCTCATTCACTGCTTAGTGTTGCTTTTTTATAGCAGCTTTATGGAGGTGTAAGTGTTATACAATAAACTACACCTGTTTACAGTGTAATTTGAAGAGTTCATGTATTTACCTGTGAAACCATCACTAAAACCGAGACAATGACTATATCCATTTCTTCTAAAGGTTTCCTTATGCCCCTCTGCAACCTCTTCCTCTCTCCCTTTCCCAACCTCTCCTTTCCTCCCCAGGCAAACAGCTCTGTCACTATCCACCGGTTTTTATTTTCCAGGCATTTACATAAATGAAACAATAATTTATATAAATTAAATAGTGTATTTCTATTTGGTTTCTTTTAACTTGGCATACTTATTTTGAAATTTATCCATGTTGTGGCATGTATCAATCCATTCCCTTATATTGCTGAGGCGTATTATATTGTGTAAGTATACTACATACAGTTTCCTTGTTGATGGTCATCTTGTGTTTTTCCCCAGCTTTTGGCTATTAAACATGCGGCTTCTGTGAATGTTCTTGTCGGAGTCTTTGTGTAGACATAGCTCTCATGTCCCATATGTAAATACCTAGAAGTGGAATGGTTGGTTCATCTGGTAGGTGTATGTTTAACATTTAAAAAAACTGCCAAAATGTTTTATGAAGTAGTTGTGCTTTTTACATTCCAACCGGAAGCATATGAGAATTCACCCTGGTTCTTCTGAGTCCTTGGCAACACTTGGTGCAGTCGGTTTTCTTAATTTTAGCCATTTTAGTGGGTAGGCAGTGATATCACATTTTGACCTTAATTTGTATTTCCCAATGAGTAATAACTAAAGCTAAGCATTCTTTCATTTGCTTATTTGTTTAAGCATTCTTTCATTTGCTTATTTGTTATCTGCATATCTTCTATGGTGAGGTGTTTGTTCAAATAAATTTCCTGTTTTTAAAATTGTGCTGTTTGTCTTATTACTGTTATAAAGTTTCTTTATATATTCTGGATACAAGACCATTTACTCCCAGGCTGTGGCTTGTCTTTTCATTTTCAAAAACGTGAGTTTTGAAGAGCAAAATTTTGAAATTTGACTTTTTAATTTTATAGTTTGTGTTTAGTTTATTTTTGCTGTATTTAAGAAATCTTTGCCAAACACGAGATCGTTAGGATTTCTACCTACGTTTTATTCAAGAAGTTTTATAATTTTAGCTTTTATGTTTTCCATAAAGTATTTCAAGTTAACGCTTATACTTGGCATTAGGTAAGGGTCAAGGTATGTTTTGTTTCTCTTTTTGCATATAGCAAGCCAATCTTCCAGCAGTATTTGTTGAAAAGATTATCCTTTCTCCATTAAATTGCCTCAGCCCCTTTGTTGAAGAAAAAACTATGTATGAATGGGCCAATTTCTGGACTCTTTTTAGTTCCAGTGATCTCTATGTCTATCTTTATGGCCATACCACCTTCTCTTGATTAGTGTGGCTTTTTTTTAATTGTAGTTTTTTAAAAAAATTGTAGCTTTTTAGTAAGTCCTGTAATCAGATAGTGCAAGTCCTCCAACTTTGTTCTTCTTTTTCAAAGTTGTTTTGGATATTCATTTAGAGATTGTTGGATATGCATCCCCATATAAATTTTAGAATTATCTTGCCAATTTCAGCTTGCCTTCCACCTGATGAGGGGTCCAGACACTCTGGGTTTACTGGGCACCTTGGAAAGGTAATGCATGCAGCCCCTCTGCCACATAACAGTGGAAAGGGGAAGATGTCCTGTGTCTCTGTCTCTTTCCCTTCACGCCTTACCCCTAACTTGTTTAATTATTCAAGGAATACATCTGGCAATTAAAATTCCTGTTTTATAGTCATAGTCTGTGTCAAGCATGTCTTCATGGCTGAATCTCTTCCTCTCGTCGTGATGTCAGCAATCAGGATTTGCAGGGCAGATGAGCACGGTGGAACACTCATTTTAATGGGCCAGGAGACTTTCTAGCGTGTTTTGAGTAAATTGTGCTACAGTCATGCGGAACTGGCTTAATGTCTGATTTATAAATAAGACCCAAATGGTATCACTTTGTCTGCAAAACGTAACAGCCAATGCCACCCGGTTACGTCTCTGTCTGCTATCTTATGAAGTATTCTCGTCCTTCCTGGTTCATCTCTTCCCTCGTATATATAGAGAAAGGACTTTATGCAACTGGGTCCAAGAAAACTTTTTATTGCAGTTTATAGCTAACAAACAAACAAAATCCAATCTCACTGACCATACCAGAACACAGGGTTGGGATGAGGATGAGAGGATTAAGAAATCAAGGGCACAGAATTTAATTGCTGGCACACAGCCCTGAGAGCAAGTGCCTTCTGAAAGTTTGCACCTTAGTTGCCTCACTCTCCTGACCCTAGTCCTGGACCTGCCGGAAGAGGTGGGATGTGGAATGTTCCAAAAATCACGTTGACTCTTAATCATTGACAACTCTCATTCTCAGCCTAACGTCATCCGTTTCATGTATTATTTTCAATTTACTTAAAAAAAACACCTTGGCCTTTCGAAATCACTCTCACCCCCAAATCAAAGCAAAACAACAACAAAAAGCTTAATCCCTGAATTGGGTTCATAGAGTGGCTTTTAGCTAAACTTTCATAAGAAATAGTCTTTCTTCCCTTAGTCAGCAAGCTTTTCTTTTGGGGGCTCCCCATTTGGTGCGATGCCCCGGGTCATACACAGGGAAGGTGGGTGTGGGCCCCGCTTTCCAGGAGAGCACGCCTTCTGGGTCAGGGATCAGCCATCAGAGGCAATGGGTGCTGGATGGAGCTGCAAGAGAGGCAAAGGTTGCAGCTGTCTAAGGGAGGGAGAGTCCATTTTAGCTGCAGGGAGGGCTTCAAGGAAGCGGAGGTGTTCAAGTGGGTCTGAAGGTTAAATGTCCATGGGCTTTTCTTTTTTTGGTGCTGAACCCGGGCACCCATAGCTTTCATCAGCCTGCTCAGAGCAAACAATGCTGACAACTGATCACACCCAGGGAGTACTCAAGGGAGCCCGTGGCTTAGGAAGCAATCTTGAATCTTCATAGCAAACCAGTGAGGTGCGTACATTGCTCCCATTTCACAGATTGGAAAATCAAGGCTCAGAGAAATGCTAAGTAACTTGCTTCACATCTTGCAGCTTAACAAGTGGAAGAGCCAAAATCTGAACCCATTTCCTAGCGCAAACATTAGCAGAGAGAAATCTTCCTTTATGTTAAATGGACTCATGCTAAACTTTGAGTGGAACTATTTCAGAACCTTCAGACTAGGTTCTTTTTATTTGTCATGTTTCAATCTCTAAATTTAAGTGTGTTGAAAACACATAGCTGGAAGCGGGCTTTCTACCACAAAGCATGAGCGCTGATGATGGTAAGTGCTGTTGCCCACACACAGACACACGGTGAGGGCCAATTGCACAACCCTTTTGCCCTTACATGCATTCAGGAAGCTAAATAAGACTTTATGAGCTACAATAACACCCGCCAGTTATCTGTGCTGTAGTGTAAACAATGAAATTCTTATGTACTCAGAATCCACAAAGCCATTTCCATGGAAACTCTGTTTTCATGTCATATCTTTAATGAATAGGTAATGAAAGAAATGCTGCAGGAACAACTTCATTACGAGTTAAAAAAATTTTTTTTAAAACGCACACATGAAAACCGAGCCATAAATTTGAATTATGGTTGCTGTCACATTTTAGAACATGGTGATGCTCAAGAGGAATTTTCAAGGCTGTCATGTTGGATCGACTGAAAAGACGGAAGACAAAAAGATCGCCAAACCCTACCCATCACACCAACGGCTTTGGGTGTTCGTCTCACTCTGGCTCATTGTGATTTTAATAATTTGGACACACAAAAGTGAGCCCCCACCCTTTGAAACAAGCAAGGGTGTCCGGGAGTGGAGGAGGGAATTTTTAAATGGGCTGCTTGTCTCTTTCAGGTCTGCCTTTCTTTTTGAGAGGGTGCCCTCGACCTGGCTGTCCTCGCCAAGACCTTATCTCAAGGAGGTTGCCAAGATGAGCATCTGATTTGCTGCTTTAAGCCATCACAAAAGATCATCTAACCGCAGCAGCTAATCAATTCTTAAGATGTCAGGGTAAGCCTCACAAAAAGGATTTTTGTAAGAATTATTAACAAAGAAGGAGGTGGTCGCCATGCCAGGAGTCTGATCAAAACATGCTCAGGATGTCTGAAGGAGGGTGGGAAGTGACAGCAAGCTGCAGGGGTGGGGGGGATGTATCTCACCACCCACCCACCACCTTCCCCTTCCATCAGGCCCCCCGTGGACAAGGAACTGGTATGGTGCTGCCTTTCCCCACCCCCACCCCACCCCGGGCCTGCAATGGAATGTGCAGCTGGGGTAAAACATCAGCACAGAAAACAATTTGAAATCTTATTTCCATTCCATCAAACAGCCCTGTCTCCCCATCCCGCCCCAGGCCAAGTTTCTGATGGCCTAGGACAGGCTGTCCTTTCCCTGCAGTTACTTATCCTAAAGCCACCGAGCCCTGAAAACCACTGAGCCCTGGGTGGAGAACAGCAATAAACAAGCAAATAAATAAACAAGAGAAATGCTAGATGCCAATGAAGCCATTAAAAAGGATGTTGAGAGAATGAATGACTGGGTCATCAGGGAAAGCCTGGGAGTGAGTTGACCTCTACACTGAGGTCTGAATTGCGAATGGAAAGTCTTGTGAGTATCAGTGGGAAGAACAATTCAGCGAGAGAAAACAGCCAGTGCCAAGGTCCTGAGGTGGGGACAAGTGTGGCTCATTTGAGAGGCAGACAGAAGGGCAGACTGGCTGAAGTTTAGTGGGCCAGAGTCATAAGCAAGAGATCAGGTTGGCAAGGAAAGCAAGGGTCAGCTTCCAAGGCCAGAGAAAGGAGAGGAGTCGGCAAAAGAGGTGGCGATGAAGCTGGAAGGAACCCTGGGAGAGCTGTGGTGGGCGTGTTTTAGGAAGGATGGAGGACTGGGCTGTGTTTAGCATGGCCGCAGTCAGGAAAGGCGAGCACAGGAGAGGGCTGACTGGCTTTCACAAGATGGAGCTCAGTGGTGACACCAGTAAGAGGCATCTCCCTGGCACCACATCAGAAGCCCGGCTGGAACAGGTTGAGGAATTAGAGACAGTATCGGGGGAGCAGGCCATGGGGGACCTAGGGAGGCTGTCCCCCTAAGATGAGAGCTGAGATCGCATTGTTTCATGCTGTTGGGGGTGAAGAGGGAAACACTGATGATTCAAAACAGAGAAGGAAAGTCAAGTTCCTGAGTAGGCAGAGAAAAATGGGGTGATGGTGCTCAGACAAGGGTGGGGGGACTCCTTCCAGAGAACGTGCAAGAAAGCAGAGGGCAAGGGAGCAGGGGCCACAGAGCCCTGGGGCTGATGGAACTTGTCGCAGGAGGATGAGGCTGTTCCTTGGATTGTTCTATTTTCCTAATGGAGTATAGACATCAGTTGAGAGAGGAGAGCTTGTGGGGTGGGTGTGTGAGATGCACATGTGGGTGCGTCAGTAGGCAGGAGAAGGAATGAAGCAGCAGTGAGTGGATCCTCTAGGGAAGTATTTGGGGCCCACTGAGATCCGTAACCCCCCAGTTTGAACAAGAGCTTCTCTTCAGCAATGCCCAGCTGCTCAGGCCCACATGGGGGAGGTGTCTAGTATAACTGGGACACAGGATGATCAAATACACATAACAACGAAAAAGAGGCAGAGGAGATACACCAACATGCTCGGAGATTGTATTTCCATGGTCAGACCATGGGTGATTGTTCTTCGCCTTTCCATTTTGTACATCTTCCAAATTTCCTATCTTGAGATTTCATGATCGTGGAAAAATTAATTGCATCTCTTTTAAAGAAAAATTTTGAAAGCAAGGATGAGGTAGTCACAACTCTGTATATGTCAGATATTTCTACCTGCCAGGATGATTCCCCAAAAATGTTCAAATCAGTACTTCCAACTCATTTTTTTAAAATAAACTTTTTTGCTTTTGGAATAATTTTAGATGTACAGAAAAGCTGCAACGATAGTGCAGAGAATTTCTGTATACCCTTTATCCAACTTCCCCTATGGTTATATAAACATGTTACATTTGTCAACACTAAGAAATTAATAGTGGTACATTGCTATTAAATAAGCCACAGACTGTATTTAGATTTCACCAATTTCTCCACTAACATTCTTCTTTCTTCCTTGTTCCAGTCTGGTATAGCACATCGCATTTAGCCAATTAGCTTTTAAAAGATTCCTCGGCCAATGTGCAAGAATTGTAGTTTTTACCTACCAAAAACATAGGGTTATTGTGAGAATTAACTGAAGTGATATGTATGAAGGAGCCTTGTAAGCTATAAAGTACTATCAAGTTCTGTACTATATTGGGTGATGATGATGATGATGATACAAACTTCACAGTGGGGCTGGACCCATGAGCTGAAAGTGAAGAGGAAAATGATAATAGAAACTTGCATTTATATACCATCTTCTACTTCTTTAGATGCTTGAAAGTCCCATCTGCTAATAAAAAGCTACCATTTATTAAGTGCTTTTATATGCCAGGCATTGAATTAATGGCTCTTATTCATTAATCATTTAATATGTACTTATCAACCTTATGAGTCAGATACTTCTATTAATCCCAGTTTGCAGACAGAAACACTGAAGCTTAGAATGGTAAATAACCTGCAATGTTGTAACAGCTTTAAGTGGCAGTGCTCCTGCCCTGGTGTCTCCAGTATCATAGTCTTCACCACCATCCCCGTGTTTCTCATACTGGGTTGAAGGAGACATTATTGGGACTCCTCTAAATTGCAATTATAATTTTTCAAACGTGTTCTTTTATACTAACATTACTCTTCTAAAAACCAATGGCAGCATATGATGGAAGCTTGTCATGTAAACAAATATCGGCCTAGAACTTCAGTGCTACATCTGTCACTGTGGCTAGGATTGCGTTGGGGTCAGGACAAACCTCAAGAAAAGGATCAAGAATGAATCTCACCAAGTGAAACCCAAGGGACTTTCAGACGTGCTGGACAAACACAGGATTCCCAAGTTTGAGTTGAGAAAAGCTGCTGAGATAGAGCAAGGTGGATTGAGGACGGGCTCCTCCCAAGTAAAAGGGAGTGGAAATAGCTGAGCCCCATGGACCCTGCCCAGGGGCATCAGCACCCATATTGGGAGGGGCAATTGGTTTGGGCACATCATCTGTCACATTAAATTCATGCTTCTCGTTGGAGTTTTATGGGTTTGCTTGTACTTAATCTTTAAATTGTTTTTTTAATAGATGTTCAAGAACTATAAACATAAGGAAGTTATACCTAAATTATGTTTGCACATATTTGAGTGATATTATAATAAAGAGAATTAAGGTCAACTTGAGGAGCTCATGAGATTTGCTCTAGTTGTCTCCCCAACTTCTCTCCTGCCAGCAGCTGGCAGAGGGGGTTATGCTATAACCCTGGGAACCCGAGCCCCAGAGAAAGCAAGTGCCTTCCCACGTGGTGCCACGCAGGTGGTCCGAGAGGGAGGTGAACCCCCTACCGTTGGCCTGGACTCTAAGCCTTAATGGTGGTAAACTCAATTCAAACTGGCTTGAAACTTACAGGGAATTTAAGTTCATGTTGCTAAACTGATCAGGGGTACAACTTACTTTGGGCTACTTTTGATGTGGGGTCTTGGTTTATCTCTCATGGCCCCTGCTGCGTTACTCATGGGTGATGGCTCTCTGATCAGCTTCCCCAGGCCACATTGGTGGCCAGCAGCTTCCAGGACTTCAAGTCTGGGGGAAACAGCAAGTGAGAGGAAAGAGCCTGCATCCCATTGGTTCTGTCTGGGCCGATGCCCATCTCCAAGCCTCCCTGGGTCTCAGAAGCATGGCGGATGGTCACCTTCGGTCACCTCGAGCTTCACCCCCGAGAGAGGGGTGTGGCCACCTGAAGGTCATGGTCTTGGGTGGCAGAGGTGGGCTCCAGAAGGAAACTGGGTGTGGGTTGTGGGGAAAGAGCAAAGCGGATGCTGGACATAAAAACAACAGCTGTGTAGGCGTCAAAACCCAGGGGCTGAGGTTTCGCATTCTTGCCTGAGCTCTGCCACCTTTCTTTCTGTGTGGCCTTGAACAAGTTGCCCAATGTGCCAGGACCTCAGTGTCCTCAGTGGTCACGTGAGATCATGGGAGTGATACCTACATCATAGGTATTTTTTGCAAAATTTACAAATTTTTTAAAGAAACGTAGGTTTTTTTTTTAGTAAAAATGAAACGCGATAATGCAATAGATGTGCCTAGCCTGGAGCCTCGGTCATGGATGGCCTCACCTAATGTTACTGGTGGTAGTTAAGACCTGGCTCCAAACAGGAGGCACCAAGAGGAGAACCGTGTGTGGGGTGGGGGCTGGTGGGGTTGCTCCTGGGCGTGACCCATTCACGTTAAGGTGAATGTCCTTGGAGCATCCAAAACCTCTTGGAAATGGGGTTCATGGTGAAGCTTCTTTAAGGGTTGAACAACTCAACTTCATGGATATTCAGTATCAAGAAGGCAACAAAACAGTTTGTGCACCTACGTGTGGGGTATGTGTGTATGGCCATGTTTATATAGACAGTATTGTGTGCGTGTGTGCATGGAGGGGCTTGTGTGGGGACTGTCTGTGTGTGTGCAGGGAAGGGGTGTGTGTAGGGGAGTTGCAGTTTGGGACCGTGAAGGGAAAGGGGCATGATGGGGTCAGGGATGGTCTGTGGAGATGAGTGCCTTGTGAACTGTGGAAACTGCCAGAGGCCAAGGCGTCTTTCAGGGACCCCAGGCTTCACCTTTCTCCCTCCCACTGAGCTGGGGCTTTGTTGCTGCTGACTTCAATTCAGAAGCCAGGAGGGCCCGAGGTGTCTAAATATTCCCTTAGATTGAAGTGCATGGGGAGAGTGTGCAGTTCCTTGTAACGTGGTGGAAGCTGCGTGTAAAAGGGCAGGTGAGAGGCAGGGATTCCTGTGTTCTCTGAGACTCTGGGGGCTCGGCTGTGCTTATAAGAGAAAGGACAAAATGAAAAGCACAAACAGAAACAAAGCCTTGTTGGGGGCCCCCACCAGCTCCTACTCTGGGGAGTCATCTCACTTCTCACTGAGTCCCAAATCCTTGGCCAATACCTTGGGTCTCCTCCCAGGTGTGTGCTTGGGGCGGAGAGCTTCTTACTCCACCTGCTGAGCTGCCCCATGAGTGTGTAAGTACCATGTGTGGGGGTGGGCCCGAGGGCGGGGTGGGGTGGGGTGCTTTCATGTCTGCGCATAACTGCTTTGGTCTCCCAACCGGTGTCTTTTCTCTTTCCCAGTTTGGTATTAAAACAACCCAGAGCCCCAGGGATGGCTTTATCCTGCATCCAGTGTTGTGCCAACGACACAACATTCCGTAGGACAGGAGTAGGAATTGTGCTTCAGCACTGTTTGTCTCCAGAGAGAAACCGACTCTGCAAATGCACCGTTTTAACGGGTTCCATTTCTCAGAAACCCACAAAGGGGATATAGATGACCTAAAGTTCTTTTTAAAGTTTTGGTCTTTTACGTAAGGTTCTAATTCAAGCCCATGTTGAAAATTCAATTAAAAAGCACAGAAGAGAAAATGTAGGGAGTAAATCATTGTGGCTGCTGCCTGTGCTAGGACATTGTTTTTCTTTACAAATGGCAGAGTCTCCTGCTGATAGGCATTCTGCGGATTTGTGCCATGAAAGATTGAAAGTGATGCTTAAAGATGAAACTGCAAGAAAGAAAAGCATAGTGATGCCTTCTCAGAATCTCCCTATCCATGACAGGGTGACAATAGAAGGACACAGTCATGACGGACGGTAAGTCACACGGGAGAGGGTGTTCATCGCTGCACTGTTCGTAATGTCCCAAGCTTGGAACCCATATAACTTGCAAAATAAGGGAACAGTTAAATTGTGTTACTTTCACACGCTGGACTTCAATGTAGTTATTATAAATCATACTTCAAAAATATTTAACGACAGGCAAATAGCTGTGACACAGTGGGGTGCAAAGCTAGAAATATTGGACGATTCCAATTTCGTGTTAAAAATGCACAAAGAGAAGACTGGAAGGAAATGCTCCAATATGATAACAATGAAAGTCATGTCTTTACGACAGGGTGGTGGATGGATGGTGTGTTTTACCCTGTTCTTTATGTTCCCTTTATAGCTTTCTGAAAGTGAATATATATCACATTTATACACAGAAAACAACTTTGCAGATATTCAGAATGATGGGAAATAAGAGGCATTGGAGTAACAAGTACACAGGGGAGGTGAGTTCAGAGCCTGGACAGTTATTTTGAGAATCCTCACTGAATTGGGGAAAAATAAGGAGATGATACCTTCTCTATCCTAAAAAAAAATGTTTCCTCACTCTGCCTCCTTCTGATGACTCCAAACTCTTACCTTCTTCCTTCCTTTCACGTCCAACCTTCTAGAAGGGTTTTCTACGTGTGCCATCTCTCTTTGTACCTCCATTTCTATCCTTTCATGATAATCTGCCTTTGACTCCTCGGCTCCATGGGCATGTTGGGAGATATCTGAATCGAGACGCCCAAACTCATCCCCATCCTGCTTGTACTGATGACTCTTATGTCAATATATGTTCCCTTGTGTCCATCACTGTTCCACGTGTTTTTTTGGGCACCACAGGCTTCCGGCTCTCTTCTCATTCGTTTTCCTCTTTCAGAAGATTTTTTTTTTAATTTGAAAAGTACATAAAAGCATAAATACAAAAGGAAAAAATCATCATAACTCCCACTTGGTATATAGCATAAAAAGTGAATATCCTTGTCTTTTCAGCCCCTCTCATTTCTCCCTCAGATACAGCCACTGATAACAGTTTGGAACACATCTTTCCAAATATTTGTTCTGGAAGGATATAAAGAGAGATGCACATACTTTAAAAAATAAAATGGGTTCATGCTATTTGTATTATTCTGCAAAGAGCTTTTATCCCTTAAAAAATACAGCATTTCCCCAGAAAGACATATAACACTTCCTCATTCTTTTTAACAGCTGTGTAACATTTCATTAGATGGATCTATCACAAGGTTCTTGTCACAGCACCACAAACCTTACACGATGTCAGATGCCATATCTACGGCTAGTACTAATACATTATTTTGAGAGACAGTATCCTCAATCAAGAGCTATGTGCTCAAACCACTGGCTAAGTCAGAAAGGGTGTCAAAATGCATCATTGCTTGCAAAAGATAACTTGCAATCTAAAATAAAATCTTTCTCTCTCTTTCTCTCTCCCTCTCTCTCACCTATGAGATGTCTGTTGAAGATTGCTACAATATTTTTACATTTATCAGTAAGGTTTACAAAAACTCGTAGTAAGAAGCCCTCTTCCTTAGAAGGCCTGCAAAGAGGAGGCAGACCCCCTACATTCCAGTCGTTTCTTCCATCCTCCCTTTCACTCATTTTTAGTCCAAGATGCCTAAGCATAATTATCCTGTCAGTGCACCATGGAATAAGCCACTCCAACACATTTGGAGAGACTTGGTGGATGGCCTTCTGGATTACTCAGAAATGTTTGCATTTTGAGTATCTGACATAGACAAATACCTCTTCCCTCCAAATAAAATTTCAGACAAGCAAGAGTTGCTCAGAATCATAGAAGCATTGGCCTCCAGGTATACTTGTTTATATACAATTAGATTCAAGATAACTAGAGAAAGATGTTTTTATTCTTTTCTATTGACTACAGTTATGAAGTTTGGTGATATAGAGAAGTCCTTGTTCTGTATAAAAAATAAAAAACTAATGTACCACAGCAATATGTTTTTCTTAACACAATTCCTAGAATTCGTATTGTTCGCGATAAAAATAGACTACTCTCAGTTCTCTTGTAAAATCAGCTAGCCAGCAGCGATCAGAAAAACATATAGAATTTCAAGACCGAATTTCTTTTGTTGAAGATATGTGGGTATCCCTGAAGGTCAGAGGCCAAACCCAGCAAATTAACTGACCAAGTCTTCATAGCGCATAGAATTAAGACTGGCAAACATTCAATAAATTTGGATTATGTAGTCAAACTTAAAGGATCTTTCAGGACAATAACCTCCTCTCATCTTAATGATTTTCTTAATGTGGTTGGGTAATCTAAAAAAAAAATTAATTTTGACTGTGAGTAGTCTGAAAACTAAGCAATTACAATGGCAAATATTTTCATCAGAAGTAAGAATGTGCAGGATAGATGGTCTTTTAGAAGTTTAGAGCTGGAAGGGCTCTTAGGGTCACCTGGTCCCAACCCCACTCCCACCCCCCAATGCCTGACTTTACAGATGGCGAATCTGAGGGTCAATGAGAAAGGGATTTGGCAAGTCCCTCAGTGTTTAGAGGTAGAAGTGAAGATGGAAGCAGGTGCAGGGGTGATGTCAATTAAAATGACCTTTCCTCATGGTGGGTGGGGGGTGGTGGTAGGGTTAGAGGGCAGAGTTTTATCTCCTAGTCCTTAATAGAAACATTAAATAGCAAACAAACAGGGGATGGGACTTATGTCAGTGGTGGTTGTGAATGGGTCAGGAGTTGTTCCTGCACATAACAAAGATAAAGAGTGAGTAAAATCTTCAAAAATAGCTATGTGAAGACATTACAAGAAGACCAAGGATAGTCAGAAACTTGAAATGGGTTTACTTTTGAATATTTGCTACCTCATCAGCTAAGAAGTATGGGTTTGTGGCTTTTCTATTATGTGGACTTCCCACCTTCCACAGCTCTGGAATCAGAAAACTGCAGTTTTACTGGCTCATGGTGGCATACAATAGAGGGAAGGGAAGCAGAACATTTAAGGGGAAACCGTGGTAGTGAAAGACCACAGAAGGGTTGAGAAGTAAAAGCTGGATCACAAACTCTGCTCAAA
The DNA here is from genome assembly GCA_004026745.1 of Myrmecophaga tridactyla. Lineage (NCBI taxonomy): Eukaryota > Metazoa > Chordata > Mammalia > Pilosa > Myrmecophagidae > Myrmecophaga > Myrmecophaga tridactyla. The sequence continues at coordinate 85,641 of PVIY010003610.1, forward strand.
TCCGTGGATAACTGTGAATCCTGGGCCTGGGAGAGCCCAAAGAGCCCAGCAAAAATCAGACAAAAATTAGAGGGGAGACTACTCTGGAAAAACAGAACTGTTCCTGATAAAATGTGCCGTGTCGTCGAAGGGGTGCATTTCCAAACTCCAGCGACAGCAGACCACACATTCTTTTCAAGGACACATGAAACATTCTCCAAGTTAGACTATTTGCTAGGCTATAACACAATTCTTGGTACATTTTAAAGGATTAAAATGGTGCAGATTATTTTCTCTGACCACAATTAAATAAAATTAGACTTCAATAACAGGATGATATATGGCATATCGTCAAATGTTTGGATATTAAACAAACACTGCTACTGCATCTAAAGCAGTGTTAAAGGAAAATGAAAAATTTAAATGCTCGTATTAAGAAAGAAAAACTTCTCAAGTCAATGACCTAAGCTTTCACCGTTAGAAGCTAGAAAAAAGAAGAGTAAATTAAACCTGAAGGAAGTCAAAAGAAGAAAATAATGAAGAGTGCAAATCAATGAAATACAAAACAGAAAAATACAGAGAAAACAATTGAAACGAAAGTCTTTTTCTTTGAAAAGATCAGAAGGTGTACTAAACCTCCACCTGGACTAATCAAGAAAGTAAGAGTGAAAACCCAAAGTGTCAATATTATGAATGGAAGAAGGAGACTCACTATAGATTCTAAAGGCATAAAAAAATTAAAGAATTATTATGAACAGCTTTATATCAATGAATGTGGCAGACTATTTAGATGTACAAATTAATGAAACTGAATTCTCAATTAAAATCATTCCTGCAAAGGAAATGCATTGCCTCACTAGTAGAGTCTATCAAATCTTTAAGAAAGAAATAATATCAATCCTATAGAAAGTCTTTCAAAAAGCAGAGGAACACTTCCTAACTTATTTTATGAGGGCAGTATTACCCTGATACCAACAACAGACAAAGATATCAGCAGAAAAAAAATTGCCTCTAAACCAATATAATTCATGAAAACAGAAGCAAAAATTGTTAACAGACTATTGGAAAATCAAATCCAGTAATATATATATATACACACACACACACCAAAGAATGCAAGGGTGATTTAACATTTGAAAATTAATCATCATATTATTAATATAATCATTATTATATTATCAGAATATTAATATAATATTAAATTATAACATTAAGAGAATAAATAAGACCATATGATCTTCTCAACAGAAATAGAAAAAGCATTTATAGAATTTAAAACTTATTCATGATTAAAAATTCTCTGCAAACCAGGAATAGAAGGGGGCTTCCTCAAACTGATAAAGGGCATTAATGAAAAACTAAAATCATACTTAATGATGAGATACTGAACACTTTCCCTCTGAGATTAGAAATCACGAATATCTACTCATCACTTCTATTGAAAGTTGTACTGGAAATCCTAGCCAGTACAATAGGGTATTAAGAAACTGAAATAAATAAATAAATAAAAAGGCAAATAGATTGGAAAAGAAGTATAAACATTCTTAGTCTTGGAAGATATAATTGTGTATATAGCAAATCCTAAGGAATCTCCAAAAAGTTACCAGAACTAATCAGTGATTTTAGCAAGTTCGCAAGAAACAAGATCAATATGCAAAAGCCGAGGACATGTTTATGTACCAGAATCAACAACTGAAAAACAAAAATTTAAAATACCATTTATGGTAGCAAAAAAATGAAGCACTTAGGGATAAATTTAACAAATTTAGCAAAATATGTACAAGACTTGTATGCTTCAAAATGTTGATGAGATACAATTAAAAACTCCTTTTAAAAGGGAGAGATATGTAACGTGCCCATGGATTGGAAAATTCAATATTGTAAAGTTGTCAATTTTCTCCAAATTAATCTTGAAAGATTCAACATTATTCCGCTCAGACACTTAGCAGGCCTATCTTGTAGAAATTAGCTAGCTGATGCTAAAGTTTATATGGAAATTCAAAGGATCTAGATTGGTCAAAATATTTATTTTAAAATGAGCAAAGTTGGAGGACCTATGCTGTCTGATTTCAAGACTTAAGCTTAAAGACTGCCTTGGCATGGTCTTCTGAGAATGCCCAGTTCCAGATGTTGGGTCATGACCAGCCTGAGAATTATACTCTAAGTCACCCATGACCATGCCATCACCTATTTTTCCAGTTTTTTTTTTTTTTTTTTGTAGCTAAAGTTGGCCTGTGACTCAATTCTAGTGAAAGAAACAAGATGCAAGAAATCTGCTGGGAAGACTTCTTTTGCTGTTCTGGCAAATAAAACAGACACTGAGGACATCATCCCTTCTCTTCTCTTTTACCCCCTCTTCTCATCTGAAATGTGGACATGAAGCTGAGGCAGGCAACTGGCTACCATAGGAAAAAGTCAAGAAATTCCAAAGACATCACTGAGTCACTGAACCAATGCCAGCAGTCTATCCCCAGACATATTTGTGAGAAAAACAAACTCCTAGGTTTGGATAGCCATATAGAAAAATGGAACAGACCAGAGAGCCTAGATATAGACCCTCGTTAATATGATTAATTGTTTTTCCATAAAGGCACCAAGGTAACTCAGTATAAAATTTCAGTCTTTTCAATAACTGATGCTGGAACAATTGGATAGGCCTATAGAAAATATGAACCTCAACTCTCACTTTCTTGAACTAACAGTGACTTAACAGTAGACTATAGACCTAACTGTATGAACTAAAACTATAAAACTACTATAAGTCAACATGAGAGAAAACTTTTGTGATCTTCAGTTAAACAAAGATTTCTTAAATAGAATGCAAGTCAAATATAGGAAATAAAAACCCAGTTTTTTCAGAAAAGAGCAAAAGATTTGAACAGACATTTCACAAAAGGAGATAGACAAATGCTCATAAATAAAGGAAAATGTTCTCTGGGAAGCAAATTTAAACTATCATGAAATACTGAATTATTAATCAATCATTTGAGTGACTAAATAGCAACAATGACAACAAATACACATTGATCACATCAAGTATTAGCATGGATATAGAGCCAGTGGAACATTAATACATTGCTGATGAAAATACAAAATGGTGCAGCCACTTTGGAAAAGACTTTGATGTTTTCACATGAAGCTAAACCTATATTTAACCTAAAAATATCATTTCAGGTACTTACCCAAGAGAAATGAAACATGTCCTCACAAAAACTTGGACATGAATGTATATAGTGGCACAATTCATAATAAAAACATGGAAACAACACAAATGTTCGACATATGATTAATGGATAAACACATGGTGTTTCATCCAGACAATGGAATACAACAAGAAAAAGGAACAAACTCCTGATGTACACAACGACATGGATAGATCTCAAAAACATCATGCTAAATGAAAGAAACCAGACACAGAAGACTACATGCTGCATAATTCCATTTGTATGAAATTATAGAAAGGCAAAACCACAGAAACCAGAACATTAGGTTGCAGGGGGGCAGGGAGGGGAGGAGAGTGATTGCAATGGAGCCCAAGGACACTCTGGGAGTGATGAAGTGTTCTATGTCTTTATTGTGGTAGAGGTTGCATGACTGTGTCTTTTTGCCAAAACTCATCACAATGAACACTTCACATGGGTTAATTTTATCGTATGTAAATTATACCCTGCTAAACGTGTCCATAAACATGCCAGCGTAATTTTTGCACAAATAGGGACTTAAAGCAAATTTGCAAAACATCACACACTCCTCCTCCTTGTTGTATCTACGTCCTTGTTGGTCTATTTCCTGGAAGGAGATAAACTGATTCTTGTCTAAGATCAAGAGATACTAGTCAGATCTGTTAATCCCATCATTACATGGTGATGTTAGTGAGGTTTTTCCCAAGAATCTCCCATAATTACATGCAGCAAGGGTGGGTATCACCAGCTGGAAACCTTGGAATCCCGGGCTTAGAAAGAGTTATGCACCCGCATCTGTTCCTCTCTTGTCTAGCATGATACCTTCAGGCAGGACCGACCTGATCAGACTATTTTATTTTAGCAGCTTATTGAGGGCACTTGACTTTACCATGGTGTCCCATTGCATTGCTAGCCTTCATTATCCTTGATAAATTCCTCATCTAATCTGGATCCCTAATGCTTCCATTTTGTCTCATTCCCATTCTTTTCTTCCCTGAAAGTCAATGAAAGAAAGCTTATAGGCATCTTCTGTAAAATAACCTTTCATACCCTTGAGGAGAATTATCAAATCATACTTCATCCTTGCACACTGAGATGTATACTCCTCATCTTCCTGTTTTCCATATTTCGCCATAAAAGGATGCAGTACTATTTTCACATCCACCTCTCTGTCTTAGGGAAGGGCTGCTGGGGTTGCTGGTTGAAAATGCAATTGGAAAAAGGCATTTGTGTTTCAGGAGCCCAGGATCTAGTGTTCCAAAGAATGTGAATGGGTTCAGATTTTGTTTCTGTGACTTACTCATCTCAAGACCTTGGGGCAAGTGGCTTCTCTGAGCCTCAGTCTTTTAATCTGATTAATGGACATCGTTATGTCTATGAGAAGTGCTGACAATGGGAAGACACTAAATGCCAGCATGCCTCCTCCTCTCTTGCTGCCCAATTTAGGAGCCTGCTAATTGCCCTTGTCCCTTGGAAAGTAAGAGATTAGCATTGCTGTGACTGAACTCAACTTACCTAGATGATTTGGATATTGCTTAGACACTGTATTTTTGAAAATTAATGTAGCAAGATAATACCTAGTATTGATATAGTCTTTGGTCTGTTATCTTAATTATGCTTTCTGATGCTACTATAAAACTTAAATAAGATTACTGCAAATTAATTTTTATTATACTCCCGGAGGCAAAGTAGAGCCTTTATAAATCAGGTACAGTGAACGAAAGAAAATTCTTACTGAATTTGAATTTGCTGTTGCTTTGCAGCTAAATTAACCCTCCATTTTCAGCCAACACCATTGAATTCTGCAGGCACCTTCATGGCCGAGACCTTTCAAAGAGAAAGCTAAGAATTCATGGAGGAATAGCGGCACATGAGATGATTCTGCAAAATGATCCAATTGTCCTTTTTCCCTTTGATTTCTTTACTGACTTCCTAATTTACCATCTGTCCATTAGCACTTACTTTTTCTTCCAGGGAAATGGGGAAGACCATGGAGGACCATGGAGTCAGTGGTGGGAAAGGGAAGATGGGAGAGAATTACCACCAGTCCTTTTGACCTACAAATCGAAGGGGTTTATAAAAGAGCTATTGACTCATAAACCAGACGTGGATGTGGTGCTGCTGCAATGTTCCACTGATTTATACTACTCGGCCTGGTGGCACCTAATTCGGTGTGCACCTTTTGGTTTACGTGATCCTGTAGATGCCTTTGATAGGGCACAAACATGTTCACAGGGGGCCTTCCACTCACTTATTATTACAGACTTTCAAGATTGTTTCAGGATTGGTTTGCAGTGACTTCTCTAATAGGGTACCTACCCATCCCAGGCCTGGGTTAGCAGTGTGCGTGTGCACATAGAAACCATGGATAAACACCGCCGGCCATATCCTAAGGATTTTCTTAGATGTTGGGATTTACTAGGTGTGGTCTAGAGATTCAGTGAAACAGCCCAGAGAGGGAATCCCGGCTCCAACACTTCCAGGCTCTGTGACGGTGGGGAATCACTATGTGCTTTTACGGCCCTGGTTTCCTCCTCTTTAAGGTGAGACCAGAACCCGAAACAACCAAAACAATAATAATCCCCTCCTCCCGTCCCATTTTATACTTCCCCATATTTTCCTGGCACACAAACAGGTGTGTGAAAGCACTTCCTAAACTGCAAAATCCTGCTTGAAGCTAGTTATTGTTTCTTGATTTGCTTGTAACATGGCCATCCAGCCTCTCAGGCTGGAGTTGAATGTGTTACAATCTGAATCAAAACATTGCTCTAATGATTTCAGGGCAAAGCAGCAATTGCATGCTTTGATTCCTGCCCCAGCTACTTTGATGGAACCAAGTAGTCCTCTAAATATCCAATGTCAAAATTACCCAGCTGAAAGTCCCAGTGGAAAGCTAATTGGCAGCATGACCTTTGGAATTGGGGGTCCTATTTCTGATCTTCATCCCCTCCCCAAAGGGAAAGCAAGGCAGTGTGTCCCTCCGCTGCGGTGACTCATTTTAAACCAGGAACATGACTTCAAGCGTTCTCATAGATACTCTAGTCCATTGTAACCTTCCTTTTAAAAGGTTTGCTGTTTTGTCCACAATCCGCATACCAGTCTGGTCTTGAGTGGTCATGCTTTCATTACCACCACCGTCCTTTTCACCCCTCCTTTGTACTGGCTCCTGGAGTCTCTCAGTTAATTTGTCCTGCATCAGCCAAAACACAACCCTTCTTCCGCACCGCTGTTTTAGGCGATGCACAGATCTGCCTGGTTTGCGTCCCAGGACCTTCCCATTCTCTGGTGGCCCCACATTGTGGTTGAGTTCCCCTCTACTCACCTGCCAGAGGCCCGTCTTCCTCAACCAGGACTTTTTCCACAACAGGGTATTGTCTGTCCTTGGCCACATGCCATTTTTGCATTTCGCGGCACATTTTCCTTCATCTCCTCCTCTGCCCCAGCACCGAGTGCGGCTCCGACACGTCTCTTTCAGGTTGGACGCTGCACATCTTGGGCACGTTCCGTGCTCAGCCTCGGGCCTTCTTCTCCTTTCTCTCCTTCACCTGCCGACAGGTTTCTCCACCCCGTATCCTGCCCCTTCTCAGGTTCGCTATCATTTCCTTTTGCTGCTGCTGACCTTTACGTAAGGTTTCTAAATTGGAAATTAAAAACATTCTCTATGCATTTTTTTCCCAAATGAAATTGTGACAATAAAAAAAAATTGATTCCAAAGAAAACCTGAGAGTTCTAGAATGGGTCTTCTCACTGTTCAGTTAAATCCACTGTCTTTTTGTCAGCCTGACATTTAATCACGCTAGCCTTACTGTCCCACAGGATGATTCCCAGCCCTGGGCTACCTTCTGTTGGCCCCAGGCTCCCGCAGCCCTCGCAGGACGGTGGATTGAAGGGGACGCTCTGTTGCTCCCGGTCACGGGCGGGGCAGCACAGCAGTTCCGAGTGCGGCTTGGAGCCAGATGGGCGGGTGTGGACTCCACACCCACAATTTACTGGGCCACTATTGGCTGTGACCTTGGGCAGGTCACTCAGCTTCTCTGAGCTCTGTCTCCTCATCTGCAACATGAAGAGTTTTGCAGTATCTAAGTCGCTGTGGGGCTCACTGAGCTAACAAACCTCAAGGGCCCAGCCCAGTAACTGCTCTGCGGGGCGCTCGCTCAGCCCTTAGGAGTGCATATCCCACCTGGGCGGGACCTTGCTTTGCCCTCCTTGTTCGCCGGCAGATTCCCAGACCAGGGACCCAGGTCTGAGTTCCTCAGTTTTACGCCTAATAGTGGGAGCCCCTAATGCTCCCCACTTCCAATCTCCTCCCATCAATCCTGGTGCCCTCTTCAAATTCCCAGAGACTCCTAAACTTGGATGCCCTCACACTGTTGTGCTGTCTCACACAGGAAGAGCATGCCTTGTCCTGTCTAAAGCTCCCCTTCCTCATATCCAGCTCGCAGAGTGCCTTAGTTCCTTTCACCTTTGCCATACCCCTCAGTCTCAAGGAAACAAAATCTGTAATCTGCCGATCTTGAATTGCACTTTTTGGGAACCATGTCAGCCTTTATAATGAAAGCCCTATGCATTGTTAGGATCTGACTTTGATAACACAAGGGCATCTAATCTTGGAGGGAAGCCCTTTTCCCATTTTAAAACATGTTTTAGCCACTGTTGTTCCTGTTAAGAACATAGCAGAGTGCAGGTCTGGAGCCAGGCTACCTGGGTTTGCAGCCCAGCTCTCTACTTTATAGCTGTGTGATTTTGGTCAAGTTACCTAACTTCTCTGTGCCTTGCCCATAAAATGGGGATAATAACACTTTCTACGTCATGCAGAATTGTTATAAGGATTGAATGAGATAATGCCTATAACATGCTTAGCACAGTGCTTACAACATAATATGTTTTAAAAAATGTTTTTAATAAATCACTAACATGTTCTAGTAAATATTTTTATTATAATCCTAGTACAAGTAACAGGTTGTTCTAGTTTGCTAGCTGCCGGAATGCAATATACCAGAAATGGAACGGCTTTTTAAAAGGAGAATTTAATAAGTTGCTAGTTTACAGTTCTAAGGCCAAGAAAATGTCCCAATTAAAACAAGTCTATAGAAATGTCCAATCTAAGGCATCCAGGGAAAGATAGCTTGGTTCAAGAAGGCCGATGAAGTTCAGCGTTTCTCTCTCAAGTGAGAAGGCACATGGCGAACACAGTCAGGGCTTGACTCTCAGGTGGAAGGGCACATGGTGAACACGGCGTCATCTGCTAGCTTTCTCTCCTGGCTTCCGTTTTCATGAAGCTCCCCGGGAGGCGTTTTCCTTCTTCATCTCCAAAGGTCTCTGGCTGGTGGACTCTCTGCTTCGTGGTGCTGCAGCATTCTCTGTTCTCTCTGAATCTCCCATTCTCCACAATGCTTCCTCTTTTATAGGACTCCAGTAAACCAATCAGGACCCACCCAAATGGGTGGAGATATGTCATCACCTAATCCAGTTTAACAACCATTCTTGACTAAATCACATCATCCAGGGAGATGATCTGATCACAGTTTCAAACATACAGTATTGAACAGAGACCATTCTACCCTTACGAAATGGGATTTTGACCAAAACTTGGCTTTTCTAGGGGGCATACTTCCTTTCAAACCAGCACACAGGTCTTTCCAAACATTCTTACTTGCTAGGGCCAAGCCACCAAGAAGTCAGCAGGAGAAATCAGCCTGGGCAGAGCTTACTGCCTGTGCCTGCCCTGGTTTGCATGCTCCTCTTTCCTCCCCAGTCATCTGCTGTCTTTGGCATCCTTACAGTGTTTGAAGCATAGGATGAAGGAGAATCAGAAGATGTCTTCTTGGGGCATCTTGGTGTTGCTGTGCTCGGGTAGCACGGACTCACACCCCTCTCTGCAAGCCCTTCCTACCTTGGGAAGGTTCACCTGCTCCTTATAATCTCGGGTACCAGAATCTCGACCTCAGCGGTCACTTTGCTCTCGAGCAGGTGCAGGCATGTATGTTGTATGTACAATGTTGCTTGGAGTTAATTTTTAAGATTCAGAAATTTATAAAAGATGCCCAAAGGGTGCACTGATACACTTAAAGGTGCTTCAGATTCATGATCCTTCTCCAAATCCTGGTCCTCTTTCAGTGTGGCCTGTTTCAGTAAAGTGTTACACCAGCCATCCCTTTGCACAAGCCAAAAACATCATTGATACTTCCTCTCCCTGACCATCCACCACCAAGTCTTGCCCATCTTGCCTGCTAAATGTCTGCCTAGTCCATCCACATCCCACTGTCTTTCCTCCAAACCCCAAATCCAAGCAGCCATCATATCCTTCCCGGAAGCCTAAGAAAGCCTCTCCCCTATGTCCAATTTGAACTTCCCCTGCCCATTCTCCAGCCAAAAGTCAGGGTGATTTATTTTTTAAATATGAATCTGGTCATGTCTTCACCTTCCATTCCTCTCTCTGGCTCCCCGTTGCTCCTGGGCTAGAGATCTAAATCCTTACCAGGGCCCAGTGGCCCCGAGTGGCCTCTGTCCCGATTCCAGCCCCCTCCTCTCTCCCACTTCCTCTTATTCAAGCTTCCCTCTATCCTCACACTGTCCCCAGCTCCTCCTAGGCCTTTGCACCTCCCCTGTCTGGAACATTCCACAGCCTCCACCTTTTGGCTCCTGCACATCCTTTGAACCCACTCTCCTGCCATTTCCTCCTTCCCTGTTCCCCCAGGCTAGAGCAGGTTCCTTGTCATAAGCCCTTAGAGCTCCTTGTTCCTTTCTAGCCCTTACCAGTTTGTTAAGCCCTAGTTTATGCCATCATTGCAATCATTCTCTCTCCTTCATGATGCTATACTTTCCCTGAGGGGTGTTTTGGCTCATTTTCATCTCCCTAAGGCCTGGGACAGTAGTAGAAACACCATATAAATTAATGAATTCCTTATTATTAATTTAGCGCCTATCAAGCAGAGTCTTACCAATGGGCTCCTTTGCGTATAAAATATACGGAATTCCTATAAAATTTTAAATACTTCTTTTACTAAAATTTGGGGACAAATGCCATAGTTAGAGCCACATAGGGGTACATTTTTTCACATGTTTGCAGAAGTGGAAATATGTGTAAAATAACATGCGCTGGAAAAATTCCCATACTAGTCATGGAAAAAGCCGTTTTCTCAGTCAGTGGCACCCAACCATAAAGTAACACACAAGGGTGTGGCCTCATATTTGAGACCTCCGAGTTTTTCATAACTTTGAAAAAGGGCAAGGAGAGTGCTCAGAGCAGGCAAGAATATAAGAAAATGTATTTGCAGTAACTGCTCTGCCCGATTCATTTGCACTTATAAGATGCTGCAATACAGACATGGAATTCATCATGTCTATCATTAGGGCACTAATGAGAAAACATCACACACATATCACCTGAAAGCTGCCATCGAGAGAATCACTCTATCACTGGAAGAAGCTAGAAATGGAGTAATCGACATCAACAAAATCTATTGTTCCCAGGTTGCAAAATTGAGGGATTATTTCTACTGCGAGACAGAATGAAACCTGTTTACATTTGTCAGCAAAATGATCACATTTTACTCCATTAACATTTGGCAAGACGGAGCACCATCCATTAGCTAATCTGCAGATGCCCCAACCACAGATTCAGGAAAACAAAGAGCAGCCCAGGGCTGACTTGTCTCCACTGAGCCAAAACCATGAGCTAGAGCCTCATCAGGGTTACAACTCAGGTGAGGAGGCAGCCTGGTGGGTAAGACGGAATGGTTCATTAAAGCAATTCAGGGTCTGGGGCCTGCTGGAAAAAATATCATCAGAATGTATGAAATGTCAGTACTCAGGCAGGGGCCGCTGGCACTTTGAGATATGCAGGGTCGGCCATAAATGACTTGGGACATAACAGTAAATACAATAGCGCCCCTCATTAACTCACTGTGCCAAGAACGGCGAGCTAGCACTTGCTTGCTTGCCTCTAGGTTCCACATTTTGGCCCCCAGGGCCGACTGCTACACTGGGACCCATGCCCCATCTTCCGCCTTAGCTTTCTCCTGGGGATGGGGTCACTTAAGTCTGCCCCCTATCTCAATCCTTCTCACCTTAGAATCTAGCAATTGACCTTCCCAGACTAAGCCAGTTCTTTGCTACTTAAAACCCATCGGCCTTCTGGGAGCTAAGGTTCACGGGTACCACTCAAACCCTGGCCCCTGGACATTCTCCCCAGCGCAGTCAGGCCTCACAAGATGCTGCAAACCCAAACCTGCCAGGTATGGGTATAGATTCAGCTGAACAGAAAAACCCTGAACACAGAGGATATTCCCTTGTTGGGAATTATCCCTCCGATCCTTCAATATTGCTTAGATTTAACACCAGAAATCAGCTCAAAATTTGTGTTGATAAATGCATTTTGGGCGTTTTATAAACATGAATCTAAGAGCCTGTTTTTAAAATATAAGCACTACAAGATTTATTAAGAAAGAATCATAATTCAGAATTTGTCCTGACACTTAATGGATACTCAAGTATTTATTGAGTAGAATGAATGAATGAGTTCCCAAGAACATGCATTCTACCACAGAGTAAAACACACCATCTTAATACTCAAGTTGTCCTTCTTAGTGGAAATGTGACAAAGACCAGACCATATGCAGAAAAGAAATCTAAGTCTTTGGGAGCACACAGTGACCGATGTGAGCTCCCTTTAGTCAACAGATGGGGCCATTTAATATTTACTGGTAAAACGGCTTACAATCCTCATGGTTGGGTTAAAATCCGAATTGGAATCTTCTGACCCAGAAGACTTCCCCGCTGTTTTTTAGCACTGTGACCTTAGTCCTGCAGTGAAACATCAGATTAATCTGTGCTCTAGACAATAGAAGTGCTATTTTGCATTTATATGGTGCTTTGAAAATATACTTCTGACCATTCTTTCATTGGCGTGCCCCGTATCCCTGGAAGGAGAGTGGGCAGATACTGGCATCCATTGTAGAGAGGGGACTGATCCCTGGTGGCCTGGAAATGAGTGGTAAGACTGATCAGGAGCCCCACCCTCTTTCTCTCATCTCCAGCTGAACCCAGCTCCACCACCACGCCGATTCTCTTTTTTTTTTTTTTAATATTTTTATTGGCAAATCTTCACACACATGGCGTACAATCTCACAATATCATCACATAGTTGTATATTCATCACCATGATCATTTTTAGAACATTTGTATCACTCCAGAAAAAGAAATAAAAAGAAAAAACTCATATATCCTTTACTCCTTACCCGTCCGTCTCATTAACCACTAGTATTCCCATCTACCCAATTTATTTTACCCCTTCTCCCCCTTATTATTTGTTTATATTTTATCCCTATTTTTTTCACTCATATGTCCACACCCTGGATAAAAGGAGCATCAGACACAAGGTTTTCACAATCACACAGTCACATTGTAAAAGTTAATATCGTTATATAATCATCTTCAAGAATCAAAGCTAGTGGAACACAGCTCAGCAGTTTCAGGTACTTCCCTCCAGCCACTCCAATACTCCATAAACTAAAAACGTTATCTATATAATGCATAAGAATAACCTCCAAGATAACCTCTCAACTGTTTGCAATCTCTCAACCACTGAAACTTTATTTTGTCTCATTTTTCTCTCCCCCTTTTTGGTCAAGAGGGCTTTCTCAATCCCATGATGCCATATTCCAGTGAATCCTGGGAGTTCTATTCCACATAGCAAGGAGATTTATACCCCTGGAAGTCATGTCCCACATAGGGAAGAGGATAGTGAGTTCACCTGCTGACTTGGCTTAGAGACAGAGGCCATATTTGAGCAACAAAAGAGGTTCTCTGGGGGTGACTCTGAGGCATAATTTTAACTAGGCTTAGCCTATCCTTTGCAGGGATAAGTTTCATAGGGGTGAACTCCAAGATCAAAGGCTCAGCCTATTGATTTTGTTTTCCCCACTGTCTGAGAGAATATCAAGAATTCTTCAAATGGGGAAGTTGAATATTTCCTCCTTTCTCCTCAGTCCCCCAAGGGGACTATACAAATACTTCCTTATTCACTGCCCAAATTACTCTGGGATATATCAGGGCATCACACTAACCTGGACAAACCAACAAGATCTCACTCCCTACTCAAGATTCCATGTACTTATGGTGTTCAACTAAACTGACCATACAAGTTAAATTAGGTAATGTGCTACCCAAAATATAAATTTTGCACCGACTAAACATCTCTCCCTTTGATCTCACACAGAAGTGGAAGTTTTAAAATATGGATAACATCATCCTTTACCCTGCGTTCTGATCTACCCCGGTCCTGTCCAGATCAGCTGCATTCATATCTCACATCGAAGCCTGATCCCTTTTTTAACTTTTTAAACAGTTCCTGTATGGGGTAGTGCTGACTATCACAGCTTCAGAGCTCTAACTCTGAGTCTCAGGTGTCACTTAAATACTCAAAAGTTTCACTACCACACCAATTCTTGCCACTTCTCTACAATTTTTGTGATGCTCCCTCTGCTTAGAAAGTCACCCCCTCCCTGCTCCTTGCCCTAACTCTGCACCTGGAGATCCTCCCCGTACATCACGTGTCAGCTTAAACTAACTTTTCAGAGAGGTCTTCCCAGGTCCTCCCATCCAAATCAGTCTTCCTTGCTCTTTTCCTTTATAGAACTTGCCAACATTTGTAATGACGCTTATCTTGGTGTGGATTTATTTAATGTCTGGGTCAGTAGCTCTAAGCCTCACGAAGGCAGACACTCTTCTGGTCCATCGTTTCCGCTAGCTCTGTCTGCTATTAAACCTGTCCCTGAGCCCAAACCCGCCCTTCTTACTGAGCAATGTGGTGCTGGCTAGATCTCTGCAAACTCCAACTCTCTTTGCCAGTTGGCTCCAGTAGGGTACATTAAAGGGAGAAACTGGGAGGCAGGAGGAGGATTTGCTCCTTTCTTCTCCTTGCTGTGTCTGCCAGTCTCCTCAGCAGTAGTTTTTTGTTTTATTTGTATCTTCCCCTAGTGGTTTCCAGGAGTTTTTGTCTTTGTATTCTTTCTACATTCCCAGAATTTCCCACCATGCCACTCAAGTACCCCTAACTAAGGGTCTGAGCCCCAGCTCTGTGGTCTTTCTTCCAAGCACAGATCACAAAAATCCCAAAGTTTCCCCAACCCCAACAGTTGGGGGTTGCTTCCTGCAGCTACTCTCTGTTACCTCCATTTTACTCTCCTTTTACTCTCCCTGTTCTCTAACGCTTATTTAACACATTTCTTACAAGTTGGCCCTCCTAGAATGACTGGTACAGCTTCTGTTTCCCTGACTGACTGCTGCAATCGCCATCATCATCATAGGTGACAACTACCCCAAAGTGTGGCAAACACTCCACCCACTGCTTCCCATTCCACTTCTCCCAACCAGATGAAGCAGGTACGATTGTGACCCCCAATTTGCAACTGAAGAATCTGAGGAGCAGAGTGATTCGGTCAGATGCCTAAGTTTTACGGCTAGTAGTAGCAGAGCCAGGACATTTCTGAACAATAAACCAGTCTATTAAGGAATGAACGCTTTGTATGGACAAGCATCAGTATGGACAGGTGCACGGCATCTCCCTGCCATGGGCTTCCCCTGCAGCTGGTTTGGTTATCTCTCCACATTTTTGGGTGCTGCTCTTTTGCCGTTTTAGAAAAGAAGCAACCTTCCCAAAATCTCAGTTCGGTCTCAGCCAACATGCTCATCAACCAGCCTGGGAACTGGTGAGCGCCAGGCAGGACCATGGAAACTGCTCCCAGGGAAGACTATAGAATGATGCCTATAGGGACAGGAAGTCCATCCTTTAAGCCCTAAACCCTCACGCGGCTCGTTCTTCTGCTTCACGTGACCCCAAAGAGCCATTAGGAAAAGAATAGTGCTTGTTGGGGACACAATTGGGAGGGATGAAGCTTCAAAATGATGAATGCCTAACATTTAAGTGGAGTTATGATTTTGGAGGGATGGTTATTTTACAAGTTAGTTGGATGCACACTATTTAAGAGTGCTCTGCAAGAGAAGAGGTTTTCCTAGATTCTGCAAGATAATTGCTTCAACTTCCCTCACTCACATGGATGTTTAATTTTATAACATTGCTATTGGTCCCAGAAAAAATTCCTCCAGAGCTCGTTATTATCATCCTGAAAATGGAAAGCATAATCTCAGAACAAATAGCTAAAATAATATTTTGCCAGGGCTTTATTTTTCCACTGTGAAGAAGGAACTCTATGCTTTCTCTCTCTTTTTTTCTTTTGGAGTTTAGTGTGCTAGAACAAAAATGCTTCAGGAACAAAGGAAAGTAAACTGAATGGGGCAGGGGAGGGTGGGGGGGCTTCACTCTTCCCCAGACCCGTGACTGGAGAGACCTTGCATTTTGCAGAGAAGAGGGTAATGAGTGCCACGAAGGCCCTGGCAGAGGGGAGACCAACCCTCCAAGGAGACTCCAGCCCCCTGCTCTTTGCCTGGTCTCTCCTGCACAGTGATTTGGCCACAGGGTTGCCCCCATCAATTCTACCTCTTCACCTGCAAGCTCAGGACTTGGCATCTCTCAGTTATCCCCTGTGTTAGTCTGCAAGCTGCTGGAATGCTATATACCAGAATTGGGACAGCGTTTAAAAAGGGAAATGTAATAAGTTACAAGTTTATAGTTCTAAGGAAATGAAGGTGTCCAAATTAAGGCACCGACAAGAGGTTACCTTCACTCAAAAAAAAAAAGGACGATGGGTCAGGAACCCTTTGTCAGCTGGAAATCATGTAGCTGGCATCTGCTAATCCCTTGCTCCTGGGTTCCGTTGCTTTCAGCCTTGGTTCCTGTGGGGTTTCCTCACCCTGCTTCTCCAGGGCTGGCTTTCATCTCTTGGCTTCCCTTGGTCCTCTCCAGGTTCTGGTTTGCTTAATATCTCACGGTAATGTCTGCTGGGCTCCAAGCATCTCCAAACATCCGTGTCTGTGTTCTCTGAAACAATTGTTCCCCAAGTGTCTACATCTGCTCTCTCTGTCAGCTCTGAGGCTTCTGCCGTTTCTGTAGGCTCTGCTCTGAAGTTTCTGTTGGCTTTGTTGTTTGTGACTCTCTCCAAGATGTTTCCTCTTTTACAGGATTCCAGTGAACTAATTATGACCCACCTGGAATGGGGGTAGTCACACCTCCAACTGATCAAAGGTTACACCCACAATTGTGTGTGTTGCATCTCCATGGAGCTAATCTAATCGAACATTTCCAACCTACAGTACTGAATCAGGATTAAAAGAAAGATCTGCTCCCATATGATTGGATGAGGATTAAAACACGTCTTTTCTGGGGTACACAATACTTGCAAACCAGCACACCCTCTCAAGTAATCAACTCTTCTAACTCATTGCTCTCTTGGTCAGAGCTGGGCTGGGTGCTCTGCCCACACCCTCCCACCCACTCTTTAGATCTCCTGGTTTTTGGCCCATTTTAGGTGGCACCAGCCTGAGATTTTGGATCAGCTTCACCCCAGAATCAGCGGCAGCCCTTTTCAAACATCACTCCGAAAATGGAGATGACGGTGGCTTCCCTCTCCCCTGGATTTCCTCACTCTGAGTTGAGTTGGCATCAATGTGGATTTGTCGCTGGGCATCCTGAGCCCACATCTAGCCACGAGTGCACATGGTTCTTTCCAGCATCCACAGTCTCTCAGTGCAAGATATGGACACTTGAAAAATCGCTGGCCTGAGACAACCCTGGCCTGGCACTGGTCTTGCAATAATACATTTATGAATTTACTGGTGCGGGAAGCTGTCACACTGAGACTTATTCAGAAATATGTTTTAAAACTATAATCCAGAAATGTAATTTAAATTGTAAATAAATACACTAAACAGTTCACACAATTTGAGCAACGCCGTGATGTGGTAAATTTAAAAGTCAATGCTGACATTCTTCTTGGAATTCAGTTCCCACCTCCAATCCTTGAGTTGAGGGTTGGATGGCTTGCAGGCTGTGTGGGAACTTTCTGGGGATACAAAAAGCTGGGCATGGGGGACTTCCTTTGGAAGAAGAGTCATTAGAAGCCAGGGCCATTATGCCATGCAGGGGCCAGGAGAAAGATCTGTGCTGGCTGTGCTGCAGGGACAAGTGTGCTCCTGCAGATTCTCATTTTAATTATATCTTCTGTGTTATATGCTATTATGCTAGATGCTGAGTTAAACATTCCCCTCGGACCAACTGCCCTCCCTCCCCGGTCCCCTCCCCTCCTTCTCTCCCATCCCCAATGCCTCCTCCACACACACTTCAAGCTTTATTTCATCCTCTTAATGCACTCTGCTCTGTGCTCAGGTACTTAAAATCTCCCATTACTATCACTCCGGCTCCTTTACGGCTTTTTTTATTTGCTCTATCATTTCACAGTCCAGTTGTCCTTTTCCGTCAGGTGGGCTATAAAATACTCGGATAACAAGTTCACACTAGGAGCCGACGGCGGCCTCAACCCACAATGACCATGGACCCCTCTTTACTAGCAGGTCCCAAATCATCACCTTCCTAAAGCCGCATGTTCTCCTACCCAAAGAACTGATTTTTCTTACTCTTCTCTTGGCTGCCATGAGAATGGCCCCTTCATAAAAATTTTATTTTAAATAATCAAGTCATTTTTACCCAGCTTCTTAATTACCTTTCTCCTTTAAAGGTATTTTAATCTATTGCCATGCATTTAATATTATCTCTCTCTACAATAGCATTCATATATGTGAAATAAAATCAGTGATGGAGCGCGGCTCTGTGGAATGGCTTCAGCACCCACATGCTTTGTGTCTCCCTGCGAGCCTTTTCAGGCATGGCACCCAGATGGGGGGGTGAGGCGCTGGGGTCACACTGCCTGTGGGTCCTTTCCTCTCAACCGCTGACCTGGCCCATGACCTCTCACCCCTTTCTGAGTCTCAGTTTTCCATTTCACCTGTGAAATGGGAATAATAATAGCTCCTCCCTTGGGATTATCCTGAGGACGAAATGAGATAATCGGATGACCCATGAGCAGTGCTGGGAGCATAGGCTCTTATTCCATCAGTTCCAATGGAAGACTTCTCTCACGAAAAGCCTCTCCTGCTCAGCTTGCCTCGAGCTCAAAAAAGTTCAAAGCCCACCGTAGCTGATGCCTGGCCCGTGGGCAAACTGGCACCAGCAAACTGCTGCTGGTACCGAATGACTCCAGGGAAGGAAGCATGAGTGTTGACTCAACAATACAGATCTAAGATTACTTTTAGGCTTGCCTCAACTCATTTACAAACCAAATTCCACTTCATCTGATGGATCCAAATTTGCCTTGAAGTCCGTTTTTCAAAAACACATCCATGGGTCAATTTCATTTCATTCATCAGAATCTGGATCAACCAGGCCAAGTTTGGTGTATTATTATCACTATTGTTCTTAAAAATAATGATGGCATATTACATATTATTTACACACAAGGGAAAGTGCGAGATGCTTGACACGTCCTCTTAAGCTGCAAAACCCTGTGATGTGGGCATTATCTTCACCCATTTTACAGATAAGAAAACTGAGGCTGAGAAAAGGCTAAAAACTTTGTAAGGTCACAGAGCTAGAAGTAAGTGGCAGAGTGGTGATGCAGGCCTGAGCTCGCCTGATTTTTCTGCTGTCAGATATCTCTTCCCAAAGCTGCCTCCTGGGAGAGGACAGGGTCTCTTAGGTCCCATTCGATCCCACAGGTCCCCTCACTTCCTGCAGCCCCCAGAATCCTGGTACTTGTCTGCTAAGATCACAATGTGCTTGTGAGTCAGAGCAAAGTGTGGAAGGATCCAGAACATCAGCTCCATGTATGAAGGATGGAGTATTTATCCTCTGCAATCATTCTTCACATCGAACCCTTGCCGTGCTGATTACTTACTAGATGGAACCTGATGAGACTGTATCTAATGGCAGCTCTGCACTCATAGCACATCAATCTTATTTTGCATAAAATTTAAGAACTTATTCCTCTTAATTCATCCAATGAAAACAAAAAGTTAAAATTGGCATTCTTTTCTCTTCCATCTTGTTTTTCTCCCAGATATTTTATCCTTTTCAGAGTGGGAAGCACCTTGAAACCAAGACGAATGGATTAATTCATCAATAGGACTTGATGTGCTCTTGTGATCCCAGATGACTGTATTTACTTATACTGTACCCCCACCCACTTCTGAAAAGTATTTAAGGTAACTTATGGTTAAAAAAAAAAATACACAAAGGCCAAGATTATTAAAACAAGTAAAAAAAAGATTAAAGATCATGGAAATGGAAAGGAACATATGGTATTCCTCCAAGTGAGATCCTCACAAAAGTGATACGTCCAGCAGAGATTAATTATAATAATCATCATCATTACAGCTGCCATTTGCTAGCACATACTCTGTTCCAGTTGCTTTACAGGCACTATTTCATTACGGCCTCCCTACCAGCCTGTGGGCAGATATTATTGTCCCTGCTTTCGAGATGGAGTGGCGGTTCAGTGGTTATGGTAATGTGACCAGCGCCCCAAGTTTTGCAGGCCCCCAGAGGTCCCCTTCCAGTCTGAGGGATCGGCCTGGACAAGCTGCACAAAACTGTGTACCCTGCAGCCTTGCCTGCCCACCACATTGCAAGAAATCTCTCTTTCCAAGCTTTGCCTCTTCAACCACTTGCTCCTTTTCTCTGCTTCCTTGGAGGCTAGTCCATCCTTTTGGATTCCTTGTTTGTCTTCTGTCCACCCCTCTGGCCTTGGCATTTTCCAGCTTGCCATGTTTCCTGGCCTGGCATTGCCCACTTTGAGCAGTTCTGTCCAGCACCTCCCTCCCCTCTGATCAGTGCAGCCTCCAGGCACTCAGACGATCCCTTGTTGGCCCCCATCACCTTGAGGAGACCTTGATCTAGGACTTGACCCATTGCCCAGCCTGGTCATCCTGTCCTCCTGCCCACCGGGCTGCCAGCTCTCCATGGTTGTCCCTGGGTAACTTAATCATATGTACTGAATAACTGAATAAATCACCAGAATGGAAGGATGAATGGAGGACCAGCAGACGCAAAGGCTCTGCCTGCAAGGGCAGGTCAGATAACCAAGATCACACCTTAGTAAACCACACAGCTAGACCCAAACCCAAGTTTGTCAGTCTTCAAATCTTGAACTCCTTTCCCTGTCCCCGGCTTTGTTGTCACATTGTGGCTTCTTAGGTTATACCCAAACATGCTGGAGCTCTGACTGCTTCATCGGGGCCATTGTGTTGCCCAGCCTCAGGTCCTACCAGCCGTCCTTGCAGCCCTGTCCTCCCTCTGCCACATTTGACAAAAGCTCCCTAGTAGGCCAAATAGTCTAAACTCTATAGCTCCAGGTGTCTAGACATACCTACACAGGGACTTATCGTGCCAAGGCATTGCTGCCCAATCCTAAATAAGAGGACAGAAGAACTAGCACAGGGCCAAACTAGATTGTCTGTGCAAGTTGCAGCAGCCATTCTCTGCATTGCAAATTAACAATGGAATATTCCATGAGAGTCACACTTGGCTTCTTTATAATGCCCATTCGATTGATTGTTTTGATGGAAACATCACAAATCCATTTTGTGAAAAGCCAATGATATTCGCGCCCAAGAATTCAATAATAGGACATGAAACTCGGGGAAAGAAATAATCAAATTGTCCATCCAGAGTAGAGTTAAAATTGTCATAAACATTGATCTTTCATTGCAGGGAACAGAAATAATAAACAGTTACTGAAATTGCATAGCTGCAGAGATTTCATTCTCTAATTGTCAAAAAGCATTAAGCATCAACTATTTATTTTGCAGCAGAGGAAGAGAAAACAGACTTCAGTGTGTCCCTTCACCAGTGGTTGTCCCCTAATTGTCATGCATAGATTGCAACAAAGGTTACTGAGAAAAATTGTTTGCATTTATTAATCAAAAGGAGTCAAAGGCACACAAAGATATCATCACCGCTCCCTTGTGCTGGGGGGAAGCTGACAACTAACATTCCTGATGAAGTGTTTGCAGAGTGTTTGCAATCTGTTCAAAGCCTTTTTTTCTTTGCAGGTGCAAACCTTTCTATCTGAAACAGCAAAGAAACAATTGAAAATTAAACATGGTAAACATCACCATACAGGTTTTAATCTTCCCTTTTTTTTTAAGACAATGGGAGAGGTATAATTAATTTCCAAGCAATATTTGTGTTCTTTCAAAATTCATTTGTGCACATTAGCATTTCATTAGTTGTATATTAAGCACGGTTGCTCCTCTCCCCCCTTCTTTTGCCCCTTTTGTTTTTGTTTTTTTTTTAAATTAGAAAGTTGAACTACTCCTGAGATGCCTTTTACTCCAAAGCATCCACGCATAGATAATTACCTTGCTCAGCCTGTCTGATCAGTAGAATAAGTCAGAACTGCTTGGGTAAAGTCAGCAGCAGAAAATAAATTAAGGGAGAAAGAATTCCTTTCCAGGGATGGTAAGAACTTTGGAAGCAAATATAGTCTCACTATATTTTGCTACAGTATCTATATACTCATTGTCACTATAAATATATGGATATACTCATTGTCGCTACCTTTTAATATGTTGATTTTTTAAAATTACATCTCCCTCTCCCTTTCCCTCCATTTAGTTTTAAACTTATCTCCATGCAAGATAAACTAAACAAAAATAAAACCAGTACATATTATTCTGTTTGGCAACTAAATGTTAAGAGTGTCTTTTATATTTTGTTTTTAACCAGTATATTGTTTTGACAATTATGAACAACTGGTTGATTTCCTATATGATTTGAGTTAGATACCGATAACCTTATCCCTTAAGGTATATTAATTTTGTACATGAGATTGAGTTTCTCAAATAATGTCCAAGACCATTCACAGTAAACTGGTACAATTTAACATAAATTCTGTGGTCATTCATATTTTTTAGTAGATAAGAGTAATGGTTAAGGTTTTGATTAAAATTGTTTATTAAGAGATAATGAGTCATTCAGTTAATTTGTACATTATTTAAGTATTATATATAAATTATCCTCTTTGTATTTAACATTCCTAATTCGTGCAGCTCCAGTGGGTGGGGAATGGAATATCTGCTAGGGAAAATTCAGCATGGGAGACCAAGTGGATCTTAACCCAGATGTCCGTAGATAGTGTCTACACCCGCTTCATGGGAAAGTGGCATTCAAGCTTTGCTCTGTGCACATCACGTGCAACAGGGACAGGCTGTGACCTGCAGTCTATTGAATCAGCACCATGTCTACAAATATTTACAAGTGCTTACTGAACATCTATTTGTGTCCAGCATCGGTCTCCTGACAAGCTAGAATATGACGGGATCCCACAGTACTGAAATGTGCTAGGGAATATCGTGCTCTCCCCTCTGCTGTAGCACTCACTTCCAAAAGTGTAATGGGAGGACAAAAAAGAAAAGAAAAAAAAGGTGTAATGGGATGACCAGTGACTTATTTTTTAAATGCTCTTGACCATTACAGAGTGTTTGAAAAGAGCTGTAACAGGAAAACCATAAATGCTTTTTTTGGGTGAATTGAAAGCTATCACATCCCCATGCTCAACAGTGAGAATGATGAGAGGAAATGCCATTGCAAAACACTGTACAAAGGACAATAAAACTAAGAACCATCAAAATAGCTAAGGCTAAGACCACTGCCCTAGGACCAGCCGTGGAGACACAACGCCATGACTTTGTCCTTTGGATCTGGAGATGTGCTACTCTCGTTGACTCAGCGTCATTTCTACAAATATGTATTGAGGATGAATAAATGACGGGTGTCAGTTAAAAAGATCACCGTCACTGGTGGTGGGGTGAGTTAGGAACCTGGCAGATTCCCTGCTCTACCTTGTTGCCCCCAAGGGAAGAGAAGAAAAAGCACAATTAATGACAGGTTCATCTCAGCCCTGTTGCTTTAAGTTTAATCCATTTCCTTTAGTTGAAAATGCAAATTAAAGCCACATGGGCATAAGTGAGGACACTTTGGTTGTCAAGCAAGGATGAGAAGTGGCAGTTAGGGTTTCTCTACCTTATTGAAACAGGTGACAAGTATGAGGAATTTTCATTTTTAGACCCGAAACAAGGTTTAAATTATCCCAAGAATGGTGTGAACACTCTCCCCATCCTCTGGTTGCCTCTGCTTTCCCTGTTGTGATTTTTAATGACAAGCCTCCGTTGTTCAAACAACTCAAAGAAAGCTGAAAGAAAATCAGCAACACGGCAGAAAAAGAAAAAGAAAAGAAAAAACCAAAGTTCTCACTTTTTGATAATTTCTGACCATAAGCAACATTAACTTCTCAAGTAAGGGAAAGAAAGGCAAGACCCCACAAACTGTGAGGAAAACCTACGAGAAAAATCTTCAGAAGAGTGAGTGTCCCACGCTCGGGGGGCCTCTGAGGTCCTTCTCAGGGGTGCGGGGCTCCCAGGTGGGCAGACCCGGGGCTGGCCTGAGCTCTCCGCCCCCAGCGAGCTGGCCCCTGAAACTGCACCCCGTCAAGCCGTTGTGAAAGAACCCACTCAGGTGCCCCAGAAATTTACTTGTCCAAGATGCCCTGGAGGTTGTGCTCTGAGGCTGGGACGGCGGGCAGAGGAGCGCACTGTCACGGCTCCAGGACTGTGCCCCAGCTGCAGGGACAGCCACGTCCTGTCGGAGGCTCCTAGGGCTTGGTGAGGAGGGCTAAGTCTAGGGCTAACTCTAGGGTACTTTATTTGCTAGGTCAATAATTTCAATGACTGCCTTTCAAAGGCTTCCTTCAGAGAGGGGGCAGCGGGTGGGCTCGTTCTTCAGTGACCAGCGCCGTGTTTCTCTTCTGAGAGCCTGAGGCCACACACTGATCAGGACATATAAATTCCATTTTACCTGGAGCACGGTGATTTGAGCTGTGATGAAAACTCAAAATGCATGGCTTCCCCCAAATTTCATATGCCCACTGAGACTTGGCAACGATTGAATGTGGGAGAGATTAAAATTGTCTCTTCAATCCACCCAAAGAACACAGGATGGCTTTGTTCCTTTTGCTGGTGTCTCAGGTGTTTGTTCGTTCCTTTATCCATTCATTTCAGAGGCCATATCTAGTGAGGCAAGTCCTAAGCTAATTTATTTTGTTTTCAATTTTGGGGGGCATGTGCAGGCTCTGGGAATCGAACCTGGGTCTCCAGCATGTCAGGCAAGAATTCCACCACCGAGCTACCCTTGCGCTACCTAAGCTAATGTTTTGGACAGTAACATGAAGGCTTGTGGTCCTTTTTCCAAGATGAGAGCAGTGCCCAGACTTCACGTTTACAATAAACATCAATTAGGCTTCAGCCCCATCCCGGGCACAGGGATACGGGGTGGACAGGTAGGTCACCTGTCTCCTTGGACTCGTGTGTCTAGCAGGAGACCCAATGCTTCCACAGGCATCTAATGATGGCTGTGGCCAGTGCAGAGAGGTCTTGGAATAGGACCCCGCCCCCATGCCAGGAGCCAGGGGAAGCTTCCTGAGGAAGTGGCACAGGGACCGGCCAAGCAAAGCCACCAAGGAGAGAGAAAAACACATTTAATTCTGAAGAACTCAGTGTTTGATATGTACTTCTTAAAGCATCAGAGTGATCATGTGGAAAATCAGAACTTTACTGAGAGGTCTTACATTTCTTACATTTGTGGTGTGGTTTAGTAGACCTTGGGGTTTCCTTCCGGCATCTGAATAGACCCCTCGGGCTCTGGCTGGACAGTGAGCAGGGGCCGGCAGCCTCCACCCCTCGGCCTCCACTCCCAGTGGAGCTCAGCGGTATGGTCAGATTTGCAGGTTTAAGACCCCTCTCTTTTCAGCAGGGGAGGGAGAGGAAATGCAAGAAGGCCGGAAATGGTCCTACTTCCCTCACCTTCTCTCCACAACCTCCCTCATGGGAGGGATATGTCTTCTTCCCTGATGAATCCCAATACCTGGCCCAGGGTCTGTCAGTAACGTTTACTTCCGAAAGTGAAACAGGATTGCAGATGAGTCAGACTTTACCGGCTGCTAACAAAATCTAAACAATGTTTCCCACTGGCCCTGACAAGGCTACATAATCAATGTTTCAACCAGAAAAGACCTCCCAGGGATCCTTTCTTCTGGGGATTGCTGCTTTCTTGCTAATAACAGCCCTTACCTGCTTTATGGCTCCCATCTCCCAACAAAGACTGGAGAGATGCTGATTGAACTACCCCCCCCCCCACTTCTCAACTACAGGGTTGCCCCCCTTTCCCCTTATCCCTCTTTAGAACCACCAGCAGAAACCCAAATCCTATATGATGTTCCTCTCTGCTCCCTCCTACTGAGATACTCCCCAGGTTCCCCCAGGTGCACCCTCCCCAGGTGTATCTCCCCAGGTACACCCTCCCCAGTTTCCCCCAGGTGCACCCTCCCCAGTGCACCCTCCCCAGGTGCATCCTCCCCA